>JAMPIV010009301.1:0-46364 GCA_024509875.1 Oreohelix idahoensis | reverse complement strand
TCGAACTGACCTCTTCCAAAGTTGTTTTAGTTGTGCAGGTGCTTTAGCATGGAATTCCCTACCCAAGTCTGTCAAAACTGATAATTACATCTCATTCAAAAGACATCTGCATTCACATGTCATGAAATCTTGTACACACATTTAACGACAATTCTGTTTCAGTTATTTCAACATATCCATGACCATTTACTTGTCATTGTAATATTTCAATTTTAAATTGAATTTTTAATATTAAGTAGCTTTATTGCTTGACACCTCTCTCTCTCTCTCTCTCTCTCTCTCTCTCTCTCTCTCTCTCTCTCTCTATCCCTCCCTCTATCCCTCCCTCTATGTGCGTGAATGACTATGAGTAAATATACTTATGTATGCTCAGTTTCTGATTGTGATGATAATATGAATTAATCCTGTCTGAAGTTGTTAATATTTTAATTTTAATTTGTAAAACGCTGAAAATTGTATTGCAGGGTAGAAATGTAAAAAGGCAATTATGCCTATTTCTTTACCCTGATGAAATAAAGATTTCGTTCGTTCGTTCGTAGTCACTAAAGTTTTAAAATAAACATATCTTCAAATGCGGGTATAATTATAATCAAGAGAAAGTTGCTACAAAGAGCGGCCAACACAGTAATACAAATAAACGCAAAGTTTACAAAAACTTAAGATCATTTTATATATAATAACGAGCAAAATATCCCCGATGTGGCGAGATATTAGACAGAAAAATAAATATAGTTCCCAGAACTAGAGAAGATAGCTAGTGAACAAATAATGTAGGGATGGCACAAAACAACTCAGGTAATAAATTGCAGAGTTGTAGATAGTAGTTGTAGAAGAGAGATGCGAAGTAAGTCACCTTCTCGCTAGACCAATCCTATGCTCCAAGGGTGTATCTATTAATAGTTGACGTGAAATGCAGCTCGTTAATTATCCTTACCAATTAAAAATATTAAATACTTCTCTTAATTTCCACACAACAACAAAATTTCGAACAGAATTGGATTTAAACAAAATCAATCAACTGCGATTTCTAAAATATACCTGTACATTTATTAATTGAAATGGTTGGGGTTGGTTGGTATCAATCCCAGGGCGCGAGTTATTCACTCTTTTGCCCTTTAGGGGACGTGTTATACACTCGTTCATACCCTTGAGCCATTTACCCGTTGTGCAGACTGCCTGGCACGGCGGTGGCGCAGCCACCGCCGCCCTCTGCACTTGGTCCGTGTTGCCACACGGCCGGGAAGTTACCAATCGTGACACCAGGCGATGGTAGTGCAACCCGCCGTGCATCCCACACGGTATCAGACGAGTAGTGGGTGTGTTTTGGGCTTTCTTTCAACCCCAGGGAGCATCCTAGACTCGGAACAGAGTACACCAGGCCCACTATGGCGTGTGTGTACTGCCCCGAGGTTTGATATCTCTCTACCCTACAAAGGGGTTATACCTCCAAAGACAGTGGTGACTGGCAAAGAGGCCAGCCACCAGTGGGCTTTATTGCAACCCCAGGGAACTTCTCTTCGGGTGGCGAAGGTGCAATGCTACAAGAAATAGAAGTTTCGTAAATATTGCAGAAATGTAATTACAAAAAGCGGAAAATTATAAAATTGCAATGTCTTTGTTCATCATTTTATGCAATTGGTGATTTCTGGATCTTGTTTTTTCAAAGTAATGAATACTTATCTAAGTCAGGTCCTTTCACTGCAGACACTTCTCGTCACACATCAGTTGTTGATGTCCAATATACTTAATTCACCTAGACAGGAGCTGCAATGCTACTATCCTGTGATTTTGCACAGGTGGTCATTGAATCACACACTGCAGTCTGTTATGCTTCTTAGCAGATGCTTTTGTTGTGACTCTCGGATAAGAACCTGGAACATATGCACAGATTATGGTATCTTTTTCCTATCAGCAAAACGATCTTCCGGTGATGACGGGCCACTATTGATCAGAATCCTCATTTAGACAACATAGTCCATGAGGCCGTAGTCATGACAATCAAAGAAGTACGTCATACAACCAATAAAATACAACGTTAGACTGAAGATATCATTTGCAATTTAAAAAAAAAGTTATGTCTGGATTACTTCCCTTTGGTACTGTCATGTCAAAATTGGTTTCCCTTTACAGATATTACAACAACGAAATTTTAAATTGAACGAAGGAAACTAAGGAAGCGAAGAAGCAGTGGAAGAAGAAGAGGAAGAAGAAGACGAACTCTTTGGCATTCAATATATGAAAGGTAAGTCATGAAAAGGACTGTAGGCTCTTATAGCTAGTATTGCGCAGTCCTGACAAGGACTTCTAGCTGCGTCGTGCTGTTCAGGATTGTACAGGTTATATTCAGTTTTAAAACCAATTACAGTTTTCAGCACATGGTTTAGAGTACTAAGATTAAGATATCGGCCGGTAATTCAAAGTCAATGCTAACATTAATATTAAATATTACAGCAATTTACATAACACCAAACTACCCAATGATTAAGACAAGTTTTTTTTTTAACATACCCTTCAGACACAGTATTACAGATCTGAGCTTATCACTTTCGCAAGTCCGCCCAAAAACAGGCAAGCTTTGCTTTTCTCAGTTATGAGTTGGAGCTATGTGGATTTGAGAAGCGTGTGTAAGTCCGCTGGATGTCTTGTCAGCTATGAAATTTTGAGAGTCCAGAAATAAATCTGAGCCAGTATACCCAACATTGATCTAACATTTTCATTCTCGGAAATCTGCGTGGGCGTTCACTGTTCTACTTGTAACTTTCGTGGGATTTCAATGCGCCTGTACGATTTCTCCGACACAATCTTGGATTCCTCGTCAATTACCAAAGATAATGATTTCCCTCTGCCATTATTACACGTATTTGTAGTTTCTGTTTAAATCCCGAAAAGAATGGTTCCGTTCAGGGTATTAATCATAAAGGTATAGCAGAATTACTGGTGTGCAGTTCATAATTTATCTTGAAGACACTAATTTACATGGCAATTCCAGAGTGTCTTTGCCTGTGTCGCTACACCCGTAGAAACAAACACTGTTGAACAATTGAACCCAACATCTTAAACTTTCAGCATCTGTACAACATTTAGGAGGCTGAGAAGTGGGAATTGGTAAATAGAGTGTAATTTAATTAATTACGTAACAGCTCTTTAATGAAAAGATTCTTTGTAAATGTACGGATATCTTTAAAAATTGTCGCTATCATAGCCCTTATCCTGAATACTGTATACGTCTTAAAACTGCCTGGATTTCTTCCTTGGATGAACGCTGCATATTAGCAAAGACTGTTTCTGGTAAGTTTGTGCCATAAATGAGTGTCCCTGTGTTTAGATAACATTCATGACAAAAGATACAATCATAGGAAACTTACGAGGTCTCAGTATGATAGAAAAGCCGGTAACGCTTGGCTCTAAATTGATGAATGGAATGAAAATTCAAGCACCTTAATTACTACCTGCGTTGATTTTTTTTTCTTTCGTTATTAATAAAATTCAGTCCTCTCTCTTTAGTTTTAACAGACTGCTAAAGTTAAAAATACAAAGAAAAGAAATTTAATGGGTGGTTAGTTTAGTATCGAACTAAATTATTAAACTTCTTTGCCATTCCTTGTTGGGTTACTTGCGAAGAGATCTGTGAAAACCTAATAAAATAGATTGTTGATCTCCACGTTGGCTTATTCGAATCGGTGGTCAAGATAATTTTCATTCAAAATGTACTTCTCTGCGCGCCGCTTCCGTATTTAAAAAAATAAGCCGATACGATTGTTTCAGGAAGTGCTTAGACTGGGACATTTCGTACCTAGCAAATTATTATGAAAGGAATACGGATGTGTGACGTCACAAAGACATCACGAAAGGTCGCAAGTGATTAAATGAACTCAAGAAGATGGCAATCAACCTCAACACCCGACCTTGCCTTCTCAACAGGAGACATCAACCATAAGATCGAACACATTGTGCTCAATCAATTGGCAGGCAGTGACCACAAACCGATCAAACTAATGATTAATATGGAACATACACTCCACTTCCATAAGCCATTACCCCGCTGGAACTACAAAAATGCCAACTGGAACAAGTTTTCAGCACTGACAGATAAATACTGTGGCTTGATAAACACCCAAAACAAAAGAATTGGAGAAATAGCTGACGGATTTAATAAAGCAGTTCTGAAAGCTGCCCTAGAATCAATACCACGAGGGGCGAGAAAAGATTATAAGCCGTACTGGACAGAAGAACTCAAAGAACTGGAAGAACAGGTTACAGAAGCCAGAAATGTAGCAGAAAAGGACAAAACAGTTGAGGCAAACATCGCCTACAAAGCTATCTCTGCAAAATACAGGAAACCGTTAAACTGTTCAGCCAAAAATAGCTGGATCAAAACAACAGAGAGTCTTAACCTCGACAAAGATGGAAGAAAATTATGGAGGCTCGCCAAAGCCTTAAATGATGAGGAATGTAAAAATAAGGAATTAGCCCTACAACACAATGAGAAAATACTCACAAAGAAAGAAGCAGCAAATGTCTTTGCTCAGAAATTCGCATGTGAGAGCCAGATAAATGTTCCATCTGACAGAAAACAGGAAATTATCAAAGAGCAAGAACTTTACCAAAATATACCAACTGTTCCAGAAGAGCACATGACATCAAACCTCACCATAAGAAAGCTAGAGGCAGCCATTGTATCCCTTAAGCAAAGAAAGTCACCTAGAA
The DNA here is from genome assembly GCA_024509875.1 of Oreohelix idahoensis. Classification (NCBI taxonomy): domain Eukaryota; kingdom Metazoa; phylum Mollusca; class Gastropoda; order Stylommatophora; family Oreohelicidae; genus Oreohelix; species Oreohelix idahoensis. The sequence continues at coordinate 41,657 of JAMPIV010009301.1, read as the reverse complement.
AAGACGGGGTAACAAATGACGTGCTTAAAGGGCTAGGGCCTAATGCCAAGAAAGCCCTCCTCAAGATTATGAACTATAGCTGGAAGCGTGGAATTGTACCACATGCCTGGAAAGAAGCAGTACTAGTTCCAATCCTTAAAAAGGACAAAGACCGAATGGACCCCAACAGTACCGAATGGACCCCAACAGCTACAGACCCATCAGCCTTCTAAACTGCACGGGAAAGCTTATGGAGAGAATGATCAATACCAGATTAAGTTGGCACCTCGAAGAAAAACATTCTACTGCACCCACAGGCAGCCTTCAAGCAACATAGGTCTACAGAGGACCAAGTCACCTACATTGCACAGGAAATCGAAGATGCTTTCCAAGAAGGAAAGCACACATTAGCAGTCTGGGTAGACATGGAGAAAGCATTTGATAAAGTTTGGAAAGATGGGCTAAGAGTTAAAATGCTTAAATATGGAGTCTGTGGAAGAATGTATAACTGGATCAGTCACTATCTAACAAACAGAACAGCTAGAGTGCAGGTGCACGGACAATTAAGCAAAAAGACTACAATGAACATGGAGTCCCACAGGGTGGGGTCCTTTCCCCAACACTCTTCCTTATATATATAAATGATATAACAGAAAACATCCACAAGGATGTCCACAACTCCCTCTATGCTGATGACCTGGCCATGTGGACTTCAGAAGAATACATCACCACAGCAAGAGTGCGCATGCAGGATTCACTGCTAGCCCTTGAAAGTTGGTACAGAAAGTGGTTTATCAAAATCAATGAACAAAAAACAACACACACTATTTTAACCTTGTCCAACAAACCACAGCAAGCAAAGCTACAACTAAATGGGCAGACAGTACGAGAAGATGAAACACCAACATACTTAGGAATCACACTAGACCGCCGAACGACGTGGAAATCACAGATAACCAAAATACAGCTAAGGGCAAAACTTCGCATGGCCATCATGAAAAAGTTAGCTGGTACTACATGGAGTGCTGATGAGAATATTCTCAGAAAGCTGTACACAGGCAGAGTGAGACCTGCTATGGAATACTGCATCACAGCTTGGTCGACGGCACCAAAGTCAAATTTTGACAGAGTAAACAGACTCCAAAACCAACAGCACGTATTATAACAGGGGCCCTAAATTCCACAAAAATCAACCATATGGAAAACATTACATGGCTACAGTCAATGGAGGACAGACGTGACAGCAGAGTCCTACAAGAAGCGGAAAAATTTAAGAGACTCGAAGGACACCCCATGTTCCAAAGAATGAATAGGCTAGGAAGAGGCAGGATCAAGCGAACTTTCTGGCCCAAGCAAAAGAAAACATTAGCAAATATACCATGCTAGCAAGCTCAGTTGGAAAGAAAATACCAACAAGCACAACTATCCCACTGTGGAAAACAAGATGCTTTCCTGAGCTAAAATATGATATTCCAGGCATTGAAAGTAAGGGAACACAGACAGAAACACAAAGAAAGTGTATAGCAACCAAGTATATTGATCACAAATTCCCAGCAAAGCTTTGGACACATGCATATACCGATGGTTCAGCAAAAAATGCAGTTAAAAATGGCGGTGCCGGCATCCTCATAAAATTAAAGAATAGAATCCACTCTATGGCAATTGCCACTGGCAAATACTGCAATAACTTCAATGCTGAAGCAGAAGCCCTGAAACAGGCAGCGTAAACTCTTATTGAATGCAAAGCACAGGCGGAAAAACAGATAGTAATCTTTACAGATGCCCTCTCAGTAATAACAGCGCTGAAGAGCCACCATGCTTAAGGATTGAAAGATCTGATAATCTCCCTTGAAAGACTGGCCAAATGCTTCAACAAGTGCAGTATCCAGTGGATACCAGCCCATTGCAACATACCAGGAAATGAGGAGGCAGACAAACTTGCTAAGGAAAGAGGTGCCTTACAACAAAATGATATAGAGACAACTTACGCAATGGCAAAGACTACTATAAAAGTTACATTCAAGTCCAAATGGGAAAGAGAGCACACGGGCCATTTGAAAAATGACGCATATCATCAACTATCCAGGAAAGAACTTCTTCTTCTTTGATCCTTAGCCGCCGACCGTCAAAGCAGTCAGTGGCCATCACGCCTAGTGGCGCCTTGTAGGGCAACAACAAATTGGTTCCACTTTGCTCGGTCGGTGGCCATCCTTCGTACAGTGCCCCAACTCTGGTTCATTCTTTGCATCTCAGCCTCCACAGTCCTCCGCCAGGTTGTTTTTGGTCGGCCTCTCTTTCGTTTTCCTTCAGGGGTCCAAAGCATAGCTGTTCTTGTGATGGCATCGGGATCTCTTCTGAGGACATGGCCAACCCAGATCCAGCGTCTGCCAGCTATGATGGTGTGCATGTCCTCTTGCTTGCTCCGAGTAAGCAGATCTTGGTTGGTGATGGTATTCGGCCAAAAGATTCGGTGAATTTTTCTTAGGCATGTTGTGTGAAAAAAGAACAGTTTTGACATTTCCTTCTCTGTAACTCTCCAGCATTCCGCACCATAGAGAAGCACAGAAAGCACGCAGCTCTGATATAATCTTAATTTTGTGCTTGTGCTGTATTGAGAGGACTTCCAGATGTTGTTTAGGCTAAAAAAGCTGTTCTTGTCTTATTCATTCTGATGTTGATGTCTTTGCCTGCCCCGCCGTCTGGTGTTACTATGCATCCTAGGTATGTGAAGGTGTCTGTCTGTACCAGTTGCTGATTCCTTACTGATATGGGCTCAGGGTTGCTCACATTGAGCGTCATGACCTCTGACTTCTTTAAATTGATGTTCAAGCCCACCTGCTGGCTAAACTTATTAAGTCTATCCGTTTTTTCCTGGATGTGTTGATGTGAATGTGCTAATAGTGCAATGTCATCATTTTTCGGCTACGGACTGGACACAACAGATTGAGATACCCTCTATACCACAAATACAAAATTGGTGCAACAGATCTCTGCACCTGCGGTACCAGTCCGATGACAGTCGAACACCTGCTGCAGTACTGCCCAACCTACAGTAATGAACGGAGTAGCGTATGGCAACAACCCACTTCTGTCAACAAAAAACTGTTTGGAGATGTCGGGAACCTTGAGTTGACTATCAGAGTCATAAATGTAGATATCTGAAGGCGAACGAGGAAGAAGAAGAAGAAATGAACAATGTTATAAATGGCACTGTTTCCCAAAATACGAGAGTTCAGAAAAAACATAGAACGAAAACTTGCAAAGTCTGTCGGAGGTCAAGAACTCTCAAAAGATTATAATTCTTGATGAAGTTAATATCTATCTATCTATCTATCTATCTATCTATCTATCTATCTATCTATCTATCTATCTATCTATCTATCTATCTATCTATCTATCTATCTATCTATCTATCTATCTATCTATCTATCTATCTATCTATCTATCTATCTATCTATCTATCTATCTATCTATCTATCTATCTATCTAATCTCTCTCTCTCTTTCTCTCTTCTCTGTCTGTCTGTCTCTCTCGACTCTCTTTCTACCTATCTCTCACTATATATCTCTCATTATCTCTCTCTCTCTCTCTCTCTACCTATCTCTCCCTCTCATTCTCTGTAGTTATGAAACACGCAACGACTACATCTAAGGGCGGAAATTTAGCTCAAGAAGTAGTGAGTAATATTACAACCCAAGAATTCAGAACACCATTCTCAGCTCTTGCCCTCATTACAACATGACTTAAGAGAATGTAGTCGGCCAATGACAAAATGAAAATAGGCTTACATTTATGTAACAAAACAGAGAAAACAAGTAAGAAGGGATTTAAAAAAAAGGAAATAATCAGGTCAGTGCTTCGTTACTGCTACATCTAAAGATAAGAAATTTGAGAACTGTCAAAAATAAGGTTAAAGTTTATGAATCCCAACGACACTGGAAACAATATTCCTTTTTTTGAATTTTTAATAACCATTTATACATTTTGAATTCAGAAACCTTAAAAAAAAAAAAAAACAACTGTGTACAATGAATATTAATTGTTAATTGCTGTCGATTACACCATTCCGAACTACAACATCTAGAGACCAAATACTTCACAGTGTCACACACTAAAGTTCAAATTAACGATCTAGAACCGCCCGCTTTCAAATCCTACTTATCGATCTATTATATTTCACATTCACGTACTAAAAAAGAAAATTAAACAAGACGTCAAAAGTGGAAGCGTAAGAATATAGCGTGGTCCAGAAACGGCACAAAGTCATTCACAAATTCTTATCACTCCTGAACCGCTACCACAACCACTACTACTACTACGCTAAGAGGTATCAGTGCCAGACAAAAGTGGAAGCGTCCCCCACACTGTCCGTGAATTTAAGAAGGCTAACAATTCCCAATCGATTTGCCTTGTTGTTGTTCCTGTCTCCGCATGTTCTTCTTTCATACCTAAAGAACAAAGATGAGAATGAACTTACATACTCTGTTCTATTATCGTTTCTCTTACTTCTTTCTGGCTTTTCTTTTTCAAATCTGTTATCTCTGTATGTATGTCCCTAAAGAAGTATATCTGGTCGTAACGTGGGCAATTTTCTTTCTCCTTTGTCCTAGTAAGAATCAATTCCTATTTTCGTGTATCATGCCTTTTATCATCGTCTTACTGCAGTTCTTCTCATTTTTTTTATACCCTACCCATTTTTGTGTGCATGAGCTGGCTACCTCATCATGTAAAACATATAGCCACAGAAACCATCACAGTAAGAGTATGTGATTGCTTGATGCAGGCTTCCTGCAAGAGGACTAGCTGCAGTTAGTGGTTCCATGCTCTGTTAGGAGCACAAAGGAAAATGATGCTACCACTGTCTGACTGCACCATTTTTTCCTTAATTCCATTATCGCGTCTCTTACTTAGTTCTCTTTCTCTTCTCTTTCCGTTTGTTAGAACCTAACAAAGACCTTGTGGTTGTAACGTACGTCATTTTCTGCATCGTTGTTCTAGCAAGACACAATGCCTAGACTTTCTTACCTCGCTGCGTATTCTACTCTGAGAAAATGTTGATAAACAGATGTTATTTTTATACATCTTTCATGACCTGGAGCAGAAACCCTTCGAAAAGTATATACTTTAAAAACCTATTTTTTGTTTTAAATATGTATAATTCAGAACAGCATTCCGAGGTTAGTCATTTTTTAGCACAACAAACTGTGGTGATTACAAAAATACCGTTGTAGGCGTAACAAGTGCATGGTAATGATGATGATAAATAAAGACTAAGAACAGTATTTGTTTTTTTTTTAAGTATGTTGTGTTTATACGGATTTTCAAGACAGCTTTATCGGCTGCTTCTATAAAAGGGTCGCTTCATTTTTATTATTTATTTAAAAAATGTATTTAACTTCGGTCTCACTTTCTTTCTCTCTGTTTTTGTTTGTTCGTCCATGAGAAGGGCCTTGTGGCCGCAACGAGGCAATTCTTTTAGTCCTATGTCCATGTAAGTAACCTTTCCTCACAGCGTTTACCCCACACTCTTTACAACGCAGTTAAACAATTGTGAATTTTATATGCTTCAAATACGCGCTATGGGCTGTTTAACCATGTTTGATCGAGTATCATCACTGTCTAAGAATTATTAAATATTCTACATCAAGAATTCCAATGTGCTGATTGATTACTAATGATTATTGTATATTACAAATTGCGACAAGAGATACAACATTATTAGTTTTGCGTGTACATCTAACATTCTAGGAAAAACGTTACCAACGGTTTGCATAAGCAGACCATTATGTCACCATTTTGCATGAAATCATGTGACCTCTTAAAATACTTCGTGTAAACCAATATTTAACACGGGGAATCTCGATACTGCGGAATCTCGATACTGGTGAGTGAACTTTCAATGCACACGTCCTCGACATTGATGCCCCAGTACTCAAGTAAAGTGTACTTAAAGTTGTATCTGATTCAGACACATTTTGAAACGGATACTTAAACTTTTGTTAGTCTTAATCACGAAAATTTATGAAAATTGCTCCAGTTGGTTTCGTGCTGTTTCTTCCGAAATACAAGGCCCATCAGTGTGAAATTATTAGTGTTTTTTTTTTTTTGTTTTTTTTTGAGTTGACACAGTAAACCAGGGATGGGCAAGACGTCTATTGCGGCCCGCCGGTGGACCGCTGAGACATCTAAGGTGAACCGTCTGATATTACATTTTTTTTTCTAATTCTTTAATCTAATATGTTGTACAATGGTTTTCGTACCGAATCTTGAGGACTTAGTTGAAGTGATGTAGTGCAAATCATTATCATTGTGGTGGGTTTTGATGTTAAAGAAAATAATAAGTACGTGTCTACAGAGTGACGTCAGCTATGCAAGTCCCTGAGTCTAATAGTTGATGATGATGTTCTCAGGGTACCTAACTGCTACCACCCTACGATCTCACTCTGCGATTTATTTTTGGTATCTAGGGTTTGTGACGTTATTTTTATATGGCTTAGTGTCTAGGGTAATGAAATTGTAGTGAAAAATGCGTTTAACCAACACAATTTTAACTCACTAAAATTGAATAAAACAAGACTGGTTTTAAAGTTATGATATTAATGTACAATTTTTAATTTCCTGTCCCTCAAGTCTTTTAGGACAGGAATGTTTAAACTTAAAATTGAAAATGTGGTTTTATACAAAATTAAATGCACATGAAAGACATCTGTCCAATAAATCTTAATATCTTAATGTTTATAACTTTTATTCCCTGTTGGAAAATAATGTCCTATGAAGAGTCACTATTGGGAAAGACTGGTGGTCGCATCATGTCACAAACTGTTTCTGAATAGGGTGGAGATTAAACACATTTGAGTTTGCATATAAGCCCGCAAGATTTTGGCTTATCTTAAAATTCTGGTAGACACTGCATGACTTGCTCGAGAAAAACTGCACACTTGTTGACTACAGTGTATACTGGAGACTGCTAATACTCTTAGGTGTCGATATAGAAACAACCGGTAGGTTGCCTCAAATTCTGCAGCTCCCGCTTCTGACCAACTTGAAACTGGGTGATGTAACCCTGAAACAAGAAGAACAAGCCTCCCTAAGTCTCTAGTTAATTATCTTCACCACTACCAATTTAACATCATTAAACATGTATTGTGATCAGATAAAAGAGCTAACCAAATTAGCTACAGTCTTTAACTTTACTGTGACTTCTTCATAAACAGTGGGTATTTCCTTTTCCACATAGTCTCAACGCCCCTGTCAATATACATCATCTTCATCTTCAGCTGAAATACAATCTTTTCTTTTTCTCCAGAATTAATATAACAATAGGCCTGCCAGTGACTTTCTGGTCTTACAGTCCAAATAATGTATGATATTATTCAACTCAAGTTTATTTTGATTTGCTTCCTAAGTCTGCTTAGACATGCCTGCACTCCTAGTATGTCGCAATCTTCCACAAAGGCAAATGTCGTACACACACAAGGTTATGGCGCCCTATCTGGGTTGGCCTCTACATCTAATAATGTATTAAAAAAGGTTATTCATCTTACCGCAATCAATGAAATAAATCACACAATTTGTTAAATGTTAACAGGCTATCAATGGGTCAACTCTAGATAGCTGCTGCTTCAGACGCAAAGGCAATTCGGTCACTAATTGCTCTGCTTTGAACCTTGCTTGTAAGATATATTTGTCAAGTGGCACCCTCAGTCTCAGAAGCGTTAGTTTTATTCCCTCTATGTCTATACTAACATTAGCCAATCAGTTTAAACTACGCCGATTTGACTCTTTTTTTGAAAATCCCAAACATTTATGTACGTTTATCAATAAGTTCGTCAGTCTGTTTCTAGTATTACTGTTTAGACTATGTGTCGCTTTAGGCTGGCAAAACTTCAAAGTTACCTCTCACTTCCTCACTAGTAGTGCCTATCAAAATGAGGCAAGCTAATTTGACTTGTTTCCAACCCACGTGACTAGAAAAATGTTACTTTAAAATTGAGCTAGGATATCAGTATATCTGTTGTCAATTTCTTATTTTATGCGATAACTCAAGTCATTTTTGAAGCTATTTAAAAGATGGGAAGTGATTATAAATCAGGCTAGTGTCCTTTATCTAGCCAGTATACTTTCATCTACGTCTTTATCTAAGTTTGCATCTTTGTACTTTTCTCTTTATTTATTCTGAACAAAAATACTTTTACTCTAAGTCCAGATACGTTTTTATAGGGAATAGTATAGTATTGAATAAGCAACATTATCGTTTATAATTCCATTCTGTCCTTTCCTTTTTATTCATCCTTCTATAGAATGCAATACATTATCTACGTTTTCTGTCTTTCTGTTGCCCCATTTCGCTCCCTTGCACTCATTTGGTCCATTAGTTTCAGTTTGACACTACCCAAGTGGGTTTAGACTTTTTCCATGTTAACCCCTCTCTTTTTTTTCTCTCTCTCTCTCTCTCTCTCTCTCTCTCTCTCTCTCTCTCTCTCCCGTCTTTTTTTGAAAACGAAACACGTGTTGGCCGACTGCCAAGACGGTTTTATGTTATATTTAAAAATTAGTACGGAGTAACGAAAAAGCCTGTATTAATGGGGTGGGTACCATCGCGTGGCGTTAATAGATTCAAAACGCAAGCCGCTCGCTGGCGTTTTTTTTTTTTTTTGTTGAAAATGCGACGTTCTAGAAAAGAAAAAAATATAACTACTGTAGTTTATTTCTCAGCTGCAGTTTGCCCCGTCCCCAAAAAAAGACGACGTCTAACGACAACTGTCGCATGTTGTAACTAATAATAGATTCTCAGAATACGTTAGTTAAAAAAAATTCATGTAGTGTCCAATATTTTGCATTAGATTTGATCGACCTTGACAATTTTCAAATTTCTATAGTAGCGGGTTATAAACGGTAACTTTACGTTACTAGAATTGGACTTTTTGAAAAATATGAGCAGGGTAGGGAAATGGTGGCGGGATGTGTAGAAAATCTATCTTGGCGTATTGAAGAAAAATTCAAAATGCGGTAATCTAATTATATTTGGGCGAGTGTATCACGGATATCTCACTACAGTCATGTTAGGTCTATGTTGATACATCTCTTTGAAATGCTGGCAATTAAATAGTATATGTTTGTGTTGAATGTGTTCTTATCTTTTTTTTATTTGTAATATTATAAATTAAATTTTAATATCTTTTTTCTTGCACATAGATTTTTTCGGTTTACAATTAATAAACATTTTTGTTTGTCTTACAAGATTTCTTCATGTCACAGGGATGTGCAGTTATTTTGGTATTTACAGTTGAAAAAAATGTAACAATCTTCTACTTCTTTCTTTGGCGTTCCTTACAGAGCATGAAGCTACAACTGCTTACAGGAAGCCTGCACCAACCATTTACATGATCTTGCAGCTGTGCTTTATGTGGCAATAAGTTTTACATGATGAGGTTGACAACCCCATGAATAACCACACATTAGTCGCCTGGTACGACATGCATGAGAGTGTAGTAGTCAAGTCATATTCTTACCTTGTCTCTTCACAACCCCCCCCCCGCCCCTCCCCGGGAACTACATGGGGCTGTAAAAGTAGCAACCACGACATATTATTCTTGGTCAGACCGCAGCCTCATTGGATAGATAGAAGTAGATCATGTGTGCCAGGCCAGATGTAAACGAGCTTAACAGACTTAAATTATTGAAATATAATATATGTTTTAAAAGAAATCAAAACCCATCACAAAAATATGAATCTTTAGTTTAAATGTCAAGTGAGTCCCTTGCGTATTACTCTGAAAACAACGGAGAATAACAAAAAACAACAACCAAAAAGCTACAGAATTTCCAACACGAAACAGAAGGATTGAAGCGGTATGAGACAATAAGGTATGTGGAACTGACGACAAGAACCAGACAAGTACCGATGGAGCAAGAGATGAGAAGAATACGTTGGACAGGGATAGGACACACACTGAGCAAACTTGCTGATATCATTGCAAGGCAGTCTTTGTTCTGGTCTCCCTAGGGTAATAGAGGCAGAGAGAGGGAGTTGAGACCAAGGAACACATGGAAAGGATAACTGGACACAGACATTAAAGACATGAATAAGACATGGGAAGACCTTGAGGTGATGGCACAAGTCATGAACACTTGGCATAGTTTGTTGAAGACCTATGCTATGAGAAACTGAAAGGTGATAATGATGATATTATCTAATAATACAATTCAACCTACCAAGCACTTTGATATATTACAAATAGCCACAGAAAATACTGATATATTACAGTAATTCTAAAAATAACTAACTTCATGTAAATTAAGTTCGTGTATTTTACTTGTAGTGACGTCACTAAAAATAAACGGAGCTTTCTCATAGAGGAGACTGCAAACGTGCTCATCATAATGTCAAAGAACTAAAGGGCACAACCATTTCAATGACAAGAAACAACATGCGATGATCACATGACATCATGTTCTACCGCTCTCTACTAGAGTTAACTATCACAACGCTGGACGTTTACACTTCTGCTAGGAAGGTCTCGTCTGGACATTACTAACACTGACCAATTCAAAAAGAGCTTCTCTATTTGTGTTTTGAGTTAGTGCCCAGACAGCGCGAGACGTCATTTATGCCAAACATTTTTTTTAACCCGTCTCTACCCAGTAATTGAACTGGGACGTGGTTCTGTGTTTTGTTCCCGACTTAGGAAAACCAGGCGTGCTATTACTTATGGTTGGCCGACATCCACCTAGAGAGGATTTTCCATATTTGAACTTCTGTTATGTTTACGGCAAAGTACTTCTTTTTTCGTTGGTTTCCTTTAGCAATTTGCCTTCTTGTGGCAAGATACCTTAATTTAAACCTAAGCTTACGCTGTTGGCTGCATCCGAACGCAACTGCCACTAAAAAAAATAAGTGAACTCTGACAAATGAAGCAATGTTGATAAAAACTAAGCCGTGGAAACGACTATAACAGATACTTTCCACTAGCAAGCACGAAAAAGTCCTGAAAAAGGCTACCTTTATTTACCTGCTAGCATTAAGAAGCCCTGAAAAGAACTTGCTAAAGTACTTTGGCCACATAAAAAGGCATAACACCTTGCAGAAGACCATAATAGAAGGGAGAGGTGAAGGCAAACGTGCAAGGGGAAGACAGCGCTATAAGTGGGAAGATAACATCAAGAGATGGATAGGGAAGAGCCTATCAGAGTGCATCACCAAGACAAGAGACAGAAGACGTTGTAGATCCTTTACAGCCAACCTTCGTTGTGGAGATGGCAGCTGATGATGATGATGATGAAAAGGACTTATTCAGATAAGGACTACTAGCTATGCAAACGCTGCCTGGAACTCCTCAGTTTTCAGAGAACACAAAATGTGACAAGTGACACATCCTCTTCAAGTACCATGCCTGGTGACGTATGTGATCTTGTTTCTGTGCTACTTCATGTCTCCAGTATTGTTTTTCAATTCTTTTGTTGACGTCTTTCTATGCCATGATGTCAAATTGTCCATTATCTTCTCTCTTTATCATCCCAATATCCTTTTCCTTCAATTTTTCCCGTAGTCACGATATTCAAGTTTTCGTCATCTCATAGCTTCCTTCTAATGTGAGAAATACGCTTCCTTTGTGCATTGGCCTCTTTCAGGACATCCTTATTTCTATTTTTAGCAATTCATGGTGTTGGTAGCTGCTGTGCGGTTATGGTCACGGTTATGGTCTTGCACCGCAGAGCACTACCATAAAGGATAGTCTAAATATGCTATGCGTTGTGAGGTGTGACGTGAGAGGGGTTACCCTGGGTTCTTTTCCAAAGTGTTGGCCTAGAAGGCAGACGTATGTGTTACACGGCTGTTCGCGAGCGACAGTTTAGTTTTTTTTCTCTTTATCTGACCGCGCTATTTATAGCTATCGTGACAGAGGCCACGTGGTCAACTTCCTAACGGGAAAAAAATGTGGCGGTGTTTACTTTTGATAGGGCTTAATTAATGCTTTTAGGCTACTTTATTATTATAAATACCGGCTTTAATTTTGCGTTAAGCTAGACTAGAAATTTTAGAGTAAATTTTAGAACAAGAACAAACATTGTATCACAATTAGAACAGAAGATATAACAGTCTAAAATAGTGTAAAATTTACGTTTTTTTAATATTTTGTTATGGTTTGTTTCTTATGCAATTTACACTAAAACGATCACAATCAACATGCATAACAAATTACAGAAATCAAAAGTAGAAACCTGCAGAAAATGGATATCATAGTTTTGTGTTGGATTCATGCGTCAAACATTGATTATTGAAACATTAAATTGCAAGTCCACATTTATTACCTTAAAATAACACACCCAATTGTCCCCAAAACATGAGAGCTAACAATTATCTCTCAATCATACATCACGATGGTCATGTAAAAATGAGTATGGTCATGAGTAAAACGAAATGTTCAATTTAATAAATAAAACATACACTTATTAAATGATTTCCACACTGTTAATTTTGTCACTCTCACGAAACAACTGCCATAATTTGCTCTAGCCCAAAAATTTCGCTCAATTATCATTCACACTTCCTTTTTTTTTATAGGAGGAATCTGTACATTCACAGATGGAGAAATTTGTAACAAATGAGTTTCCATTATAAATTTTAATTGTGAAGTTATATTTTTAATACCGCAGGCGCGTCTTTCAATTTTGGAAATAGTGGAATGTACAAATTCTCCTCCTTGCTCTCCATGCATGCCCATTCCAAAGCCATGAGTTCTGATCCAGTCTGCGCAATGTTTTTCTAATATGTTTATAAACTAATAAAACGGTATTGAATCAGTTTTACAAATAACAGTTCACATGAGACAAGGGACGTTTCGGGTTTTACCCTTCATCAGCCACAGTTACAAATAGGTGACAACGACAAGAATTACATATAGATACTACAAAAACATATGATGATGAGAAACATACAGAAAATGAGCGATACAAGCAGATGAAAAAAATTAACAACCACAGTGATGAGCGAAAAATGAACAATAATAATACAATAAAATCGTAATACCTGAAAGAAATACCGAAACAAGAAAGTAAATATTCAACGAAACGAAAAAATGAATAAACAAAACTTTCGAACAAGTAAAAGGTCACTTAGCAAGATCGGAAGATGCTTGGAATAAAACACTGAGGCACTTTATCAAAGAAATCCCGTATCAAAGGAAATGACGTATAAGATCGCGACAATAAGATACGAAACGAACCAAAACAAAAACATAAGAAGACAGATCGGAAAAAATAACGAAGAATGAAAAAGAGAGAAAAAAACCACCAGAATTTATGCAAAATGATGTATATTTAAACCGCCGGGAGCTAGAACACCCATTTTAAAAATAAGGCGATTCTCCAACGAAAAGCGAGTCTTGTCATTACCGGCACATGAACGCAGGGCAGTTACATGTATATCGGAATTACCTGAATGGTCCGGTCTATTGAAATGAAGGGCCACCGGTAAATGTTTGTCCTGATAGATGTCATTCAAGTGCTCACGAAACCTGTCTGCCAAACGCCTACCAGTTTCACCAATATAGGTCATGCCACATCTCTTGCAGATAATAGCATAAATCAGGTTTCTGGATTCGCACGTAAAAGACTCTCTAATGATAAATTTTCCTTTAGGAAAAGTGACTGTCTGAGTTTGGAGTACAAACGGACAGGTCTTGCATATCCGGCGTTGGCACGGTTTAGTACCAAAGTAAGATGGGCTAGAATGTCGCAAGCGACTGTGTACAAGAATATCCCTAAAATTCCTATCTCTACGATAAGCTACCAAAGGTGTATCACGAAATAACTCTTTGGTTTCAGGATCAGAGTTGAGAATAGGCAGATGTCGAAACAGAATTCTCTTTACCGCCAGGCAGTGAGGATGGAAAGTTAGAACCAGTTTGAGTCTGTCAGATTGGACAGAAGGTTTAGTAGTGAGTGCCGTCTGACGAGTGACGAGTGTGATACGATTAAGGGCATCAGATAACACATGTTCTGGATAAAGACGTCGGCGAAAGAACTCAAGCATCTCTTGAGCTCGCTGATGAAAATCATCGTCATCGTGACATAACCGACGCAAGCGAAGAAGTTGAGAAAAGGGAATGGAATTTTTACAGCTAAGAGGACGCGATGAAGTATAAAGAAGGAAACCATGAGCGTCAGTAGCCTTATAATAGACAGACGTTTTAAGACCAATAGGGCTAATAGTCACAGTGATGTCAAGGAAGTTCACTGAGGTCGTAGAAATTTCAGAAGTGAATTTGATGGCAGGATTGAAATTACCAACATAGTCGATAAATCGACGGAGGTCTACCTCAGACATGTCAGTAATGCCAATACCATCATCAATGTAGCGGCGGTAAAACTCGGGTATTGGCCCATCATAATTTTGAAAGACCAAATATTCAAAGTGGCCCATAAAAAGGCAAGCGTAACTAGGGCCCATCTTAGCACCCATAGCAACGCCACTGATTTGGTTGAAGAATTGGCCATTAAACTCAAAAGAGTTGAGATTAAGAACCAACTCAGCAAGGCGAAGAAGCGGACCTGTACTTATAGTAAGATCAGTACGCTGGTCGAGAAAAAATTGGAGTGCCTTAAGACCATCAGCATGTGGAATAGAAGTATAAAGGGAACAAACATCTAGAAGGAAAAGACGGTAAGTACGATCAGGCGTGAATCTGATAGAATCAAAGGTAGTGATAGCATGAGTAGTGTCTTTCAAATAAGAAGGCAGATTGGCGACCAAAGGCTGGAAAATACTATCAAGGAATTCAGAAATACGTTCAGTGGGACAAGAGCAGGCTGAAACAATAGGCCTATTAGGGTTAGCAATTTTATGCACCTTAGGAAGCATGTAGAAGGAAGGCTTACCAAGACTACTATCAAAAATATGGAGAGATAAAGCACCAGAAGGGAGATGATCATCATGGACAAGGCCCCGGATAGTCTCATAAACAGTAAGATTATTCCGGACTGTAGCATCACCAGAACAAGGTGAATAAAAGGTGGTGTTACCTAGCTGTGTAACTCCTTCGTGAATGTATAAGTCCTTACGCCAAACAACCACAGCACCACCTTTGTCTGCCGGCTTGATAACAATATCATCACGGTTTTTAAGGCGTGACAATGCCCGCCATTCAGAAGACGTGAGGTTAGATCGACGGAGACGGCGTAGATTGAGCTGGTCAATGTCATGTAAAGTATTGGCAATATATAAATCCAGAGCACGAGAAGCTCCTGGAGCTGGAGTCCAGTCTAGTTTACGTTTGCCGAAACGACGAAAGATATCATCAGTATCGGAAACCCTGGTAGAATCATTACCATTACGATGGTGATATTTGAGACGCATGCGGAGATGGAAGCTGTGAACATCCTGAAGCAGAGAATATTTGTCAAAATTGGAACGAAGAGGAACAAACTTAAGACCTTTGCTCAGGACAGACAATTCATCAGGAGACAGATGCAAATCTGGAGGAATGCAAATAACTTTAGCTTGGGTAGAAGACTGAATAGAGGACCCTAAAGGAGGTTGCGGACAGAGGCGGCGCAATTTCTCTTTTTTATGCGTGCACAAACGAGTATACAGCTCCCTATTCGTGTCATGGATTATAGTGCGAATAAGAGGGAACGCTGCCGGGCACAAAGAAGTCAGTAGACGTATTTATTTTCTAATATGTGCTGTTTAGGAATTGTCTTACTGGGGAATAGCTTTCTGAACAAAGACATATATGTCTCTATTGATGCTGTTATTGATGATATTGATTCTTTACTAATTGGTTTACTGTGTGATATTTTGTTGTGTACTTTCTCAAATGCTTCGTTCAGTGAGTTGAATTGTTCTTGGGCAAGAAAAGCTATGTCAGTTATATCTTGTTTGTCTGTAATTTTCAGTGTTTGTGTAATGATTGCTCTTGTAAGATCTTTATAAACTTTTTGTGTGAGATATCTGTGGCAGTGATTCCCTATGAATGCTTTGCTATGATAAGCCTGTGGTATGATTTTGTGTTTGGCTAGTACCTTGTCCAAGTGTGAGCAAACTGGACCAGACCTAGCACACAGATCTTGAAACTGAAGTCTGGCCAGCGCATCTTGTGCATTTTCATGTTTAACTTTAAAACTATCTGTCTCCTCCTTATCCTCACAAAGTTCAATACCTGCCTGAAAAAATTCAATTTTAGCTTCTAATTCTTCTGCCTGTTTCCAGTTCCTACCAAATCTCTTCAAGTTCTTAATAGTACTAATGTTTGCATGTATCTCTTGCGGATTCTCAAATATCCTTGCGTCTATTGTATCGGCTACCTGTTCTAGAAGTCTGTGGTGTTTCAAAACAATGCCTAATAAAATATGAAGGTAAGGTGGAGCTACATTTTTAATTTCAATCTTTAACATTGGTTAGATCGCTTTGTGTGGATTTTTAACAATGGTATAAGCGCCGTACCGATCAGAAATCAATGGCAAACTACTGAATGAAAAAATTGCCTAGAAAAATCACAAACAGCCAATAAAAGCTGGGGTTGATTGCCACGTCCTGTAAAGGATAAGCAACTAACTAACATTGGTTTGTGTAAACAATTATGGTAACGTGCCACTTGCCTTTTATTACCTTTAAAAAGTCATAATCCCCGATAAGAAAACAACTTTTTTACCATCCCACTCTAAATCTTTTAGTGACTCTCTGAGTTCTCATGCCATTAATAAATATTTCTAAATTATCACATGTGTCTCTGACTCTAGCCATTGATAAAAGGATGGTATTAGATTTAGAATTTGGTTTCTCTAAATTTACTACCTGCATTGTAACTTTGATGCTTCCCTTTCCATGATCACCCCCCAATCTTCAGCCATACTTCATTTTCTGGAATGGAACCCTTATGCCACGTTAATAAGCCCGCCCTCTTGTAATCTCTAAGAAGCCCACGAAGAAAGACACATAAATCTTTGATACATGCAAATGGTGTCTCTAGCCTTTGTCCATTATCCCCCACAAACTCTTTCATTTCCACATCCACCCATTCACGCGTAATCTCTCTTGTCCATTTTCTTTCTGCCCCTTCCTGCTCCATGTCAACACCAACATGTTTCAATAATCTTCTCTGTTTTCTCTCCTGTGCCCACGTATGACCTACTGTTTCCTTCATTGCTGTGATGAAATGGATCTGTGTACCCCACGCTCAAATAATTTTCCCGCTTGGAAAATCTAATAACCGCCTATAAATACTACTACTATTATACTTGAATATTTTCCAGAACAGGGGCAAACCGTACCACTAAAAAAATAAACAGTAGGAAATTAACTAACTTGTAAAATCTATTAATAACTACTGCCTTAGCAACGGTTACTAGGGCAATCGCCAACTAACACTTTGAATTTCAAACACTAAACGCGGGGTAAGTCCCATCCCCTAACACAAGACGCGTGGCTAATATTTGAATTTTTTTTGTTAGCGAGCGGGCAAGTCTCACCTACCAAACCCCAATTTTTCTACACCCGTACTAATTGTTAGGAATGACCGCTAGACAAGTTGGCGGCGGGCAAACTCGGTGTTAGTTTTCTAAGAACGACAGAGAGGGGAGAAAAGTGGTGGATTGCATTGAAACAATACTAGTCTACTTGTAACGTAAAGTGAAACTGAAACCTCAAATTGTGCAGAGAGCGAAAATAGAGCAATATTGTTTAAAATAATATCCTGTAATAACTTGTATGACCTTAGAAGATTGATTACATAAATATTTTAGTTGAATAAAAGAAAAACCATAAATTAGAGGAAAAGTATAAAAATGCTAACGAAGATAAAGAAGAAAATAAAACCTATGTAGAAGAATAGAGAATAGTCGTCTGATTACTAATCACTTTCTATCTTTAAAATCGACTCATAAATAACAGAGATATGGTAGAAATAAGAAAAGTCAGACAGGCAGACGAACACACGGAGAACTGCACAATTTTGAAAAGCTTCGATAGTTACATGTTCGAACGCGTCTTTGAAAAGTCAAATTGGCGTGCTAAGTTTCATTGGTTAACGCTAGTAGTAGGAAAAGAGAGAGGTGATACTGCAAATTTGCCAGCCTAAAGCGAAACTTATTTCTACACAGTAAAATTGAAATCAGACTGGCAAACGTATTAATAAACACAAAAAGTGTTTGGGGTTTTCGGAAGAATCAAAATTTTGGACGCGTTGTCTCATTGGCCAGTGTGATTAATATTAGGGAAAGAAGACAAGGGTAGTTGTCATTTGAACAGAAATTTTCATACCAAGTAACGGTGAGAGCAGAGGTGAAGCTTTTAAACGAAAGCCTTTCAGTCTGGACGACCGGCAAAGCTAAAGTTGTGCCATTATTTGCCAGTCATCGTTTACTTGTGTAATATATTTCATTGATGCGGGTTTTATTGCCTGTTGCCGACTGGGGGCAGGAAACCTGTTGAGACATATTCGAAGAAACGTAACGACCTCAGCAGAACTGTATACTGTATCTGTTAGCCGGAGGAAGTCTCTTAAGCTGACGCTGTTTGCAGTGCAGGACTTTACATCTGACATATCAATATCTATAAGGTGAATGTCACGTAGCTGGGTCACCTGACAATTCATCTTTGAAAGAAAGTTTTTCCCCAACTTGAATTATAACTACAGCGGGGCGTAATGAATACAACAGCTTCTCACATCCTTGACTTTCACTAATGACACAGTTAGATATCAGTCTGTGAATACACCCACAGTAACAGTGTAGATTACTAGTGAGGGAAAAAGAGTCATTATTATTTATTTCTTGCATGTAAAATAATTTTCTTCAGCTTTCAACATTCCTGTCCAAAAGAGATTTGAGGGACAGGACAATAAATTGTAAAAAATTAATTTCATAACTTTAACAACAGCCTTACTTAAGTTAATTTCATTGAATTCCAGTTGTGTGTGTGTGTGTGTGTGTGTGTGTGTCTTTGGTGCACCATATCACTACATTTGCATAACCCTAGACACGTAGCTATATAATAAACATCACACCAATAAATAAGCAAAATATAACACAGTGTGAGATCTTAGAGAGGTAGCGATAGGTCCCCTGAGAACTTAACATCAACATCAACTATTAGACTCAGGGTCTTACATAGCTTGACCTCACACTGTGGACACATACACCTACTTTTTCAGTATAACATCTTTAACCTCTCCAGTGTAATTCACTACATATATTGGGGTCCTGTTCCGGGATTTATATTAACATCATTATTATTTAGACCCAGGGAATCCCCATTGTTAAATTAGCACAAGAATTAAGTATTTGTGAAAATTGGATGAATTGTCAGAGCCTAGAATAATTTAGTCATACTTGTATTTAATATAGCAAGATTTATAACATTTGTATGGCTGATAAGATGGCAGACTTGGCCAAACTTAGATCTGCTGCTGTGCAGACTGCAAAGGAAATGGGAATGGAGGGGCAAGTTCTGATTCAGTATGTGACATCAGAATGTGACAAATTCATTGAGAGGGAGGATAGGAAGTTAGAAGCAGAAAGAAGATTACAGTTAGAGTCTGAAGCTAAGAAATTACAATTAGAAGCTGATAGAGTAGCAGAGGAGAAAATAATTCAATTAGAAGATGCTAGGGAGGCTAGGAAATTAGAGGCTGAGAGGGAGGCTGAAATCAAAAGGCTACAATTTGAGGAGAAGAAATTTGAAGCAGAGGAAAAGAAGAGGGAAGCAGAGAAAGAAGAAAGGAGATTGCAGGCTGAACAAGAGAGAGAAGACAAACGGTTACAGAGGGAACATGAGCTACGACTAAGAGAGTTAGAATTGCAAGGCCATGCTCCAGAAAATGGTAACAGCCCATCTACCTCTGAGGCTACTGCCAGTCAGGGGGCCTCCAACTCAGCCATGGGGTTTCATTTAGACCCCTTTGTAGAAAAAGAGGATGACATTGAGTCATTCCTCTCTAGGTTTGAAAGACTAGCTACAACTTATGGTTTGGAGAGGGAAAAGTGGAGTTCGAAAGTATCTCAAGGGCTTAGGGGAACATCTTATGAGGTGTTTTCAAAATTGAGCAGAGACGATCAGGAAGACTATGACATTTTAAAGCAAGCTCTTCTAATTAGGTACGAGAAGAATGGAGAATTTTACAGGAAGAGATTTAGAAACGCGAAGCTCCTGTCTGGGGAGACTTACGACCAATTCTCTGCAAGGTTGGAAACCTACTTGGAGAAATGGACTGCTCTGGGGAAAACCCAAGATCTTAAGGAAATGATCATGATTGAGCAATTAAGAGAGTCCATGGGCTCCAGACCTGAGAAAGTTTCTCATGGAACAAGGTGCAGAGAGGTTGGGTGAGGTGCTCAATGTAGCTGAAAGGTATCAGGCAGCCCAGAAAGAAGTTACTTACTTACTTCGATCCTTAACCACCGACCGTCAAAGCAGTCAGTGGCCATCACGCCTAGTGGTGTCTTGTAGGGCAACAACAAATTGATTCCACTTTGCACGGTCGGTGGCCATCCTTCGTACAGTGCCCCAACTCTGGTTCATTCTTTGCATCTCAGCCTCCACAGTCCTCCGCCAAGTTGTTTTTGGTCGGCCTCTCTTTCGCTTTCCTTCAGGGGTCCAAAGCATAGCTGTTCTTGTGATGGCATCGGGGTCTCTTCTGAGGACATGACCAACCCAGCTCCAGCGTCTGCCAGCTATGATGGTATGCATGTCCTCTTGCTTGCTACGAGTAAGCAGATCTTGGTTGGTGATGGTATTCGGCCAAAAGATTCGGTGAATTTTTCTTAGGCATGTTGTGTGAAAAGAGGACAATTTTGACATTTTCTTCTCTGTGACTCTCCAGCATTCCGCACCACAGAGAAGCACAGAAAGCACGCAACTCTGGTATAATCTTAGTTTTGTGCTTGTGCTGTATTGGGAGGACTTCCAGATGTTATTTAGGCTAAAGAAGGCTGTTCTTGCCTTATTCATTCTGATGTTGATGTCTTTGCCTGCCCCACCGTCTGGTGTTACTATGCTTCCTAGGTATGTGAAGGTATCTGTCTGTACCAGTTGCTGATTCCTTACTGATATGGGCTCAGGGTTGCTCACATTGAGCGTCATGACCTCAGACTTCTTTAAATTGATGTTCAAGCCCACCTGCTGGCTAAATTTATTAAGTCTATCCGTTTTTTCCTGGATGTGTTGATGTGAATGTGCCAGCAGTGCAATGTCATCTGCATATTCCAGATCTTCCAATGTTGAAAATGTAGTCCATCTTATTCCTCTTGGACTGCCCTCTGTTGTCTGGCGCATCACCCAGTCTATGACTGTTAAAAATAGAGTGGTTGATAAGGGGCATCCCTGTCGTACTCCTGTCTTCACCTCGAAGGTTAGGTTGCTCTGCCCAACGCTACACGTAAAGTTGGCATAGAGGCTTTTTATGATTGACACTATGCAGCTTGGAATTCCATAAGCCCTCAGTATTTTCCATAAACTGTCCCTATGTATGCTGTCAAAAGCCTTTTCAAAATCAACAAAATTTATGTAAAGCTGTCTTTGCCATTCTGAGCACTGCTCTATAATGTTCCTGAGAGTGAATATATGATCTACACATCTTCTGTTCTTTCTAAATCCTGCTTGTTCTTTCCTCAGTTTGTAGTCTACTGCCTTTGAAATTCTCTGTATAATTATCCTGCCTAGTATTTTGCTGGGAACTGAGAGAAGAGTGATTCCTCTCCAATTATTGCAGTCTGAAAGATCTCCCTTCTTGGGCAATTTGACAATTATTCCTTTGTTCCACTCTGATGGTGTTGTCCCCATTTTCCACACTTGTGCAAATAGTGGTTCTAATAGTTCTGCTCCTAGCTCAGGGTCTGTCTTAAATAGCTCTTCATTTAAGTTATCATGGCCTGGAGCTTTACCGTTCTTTAACCCTTTGATTGCTGTGATGATTTCTTCTTTTCGTGGAATGTCTGTATTTACATCTAGATCGTTTTCAGCCTCAGGAACATTCAATTGTGTCTCTGGTATTTCCTTGTTCAGAGTTTCTCTGAAGTGCTCTGCCCATCTTGTTTCCTGTCCCTCTGCTGTCTTGATGAGATTTCCTTGCTTATCTCTTACTAATGTAATTTTGTTTGCACCTTGTTTTCCGCTGATGAATTTAGTTATTTTGTATACTGTGCTTTGTTCATTTCTCAGTGCTGCCTCTTCTGCCTGTTTTGCAAGATCGTCTAGGAAATTCCTTTTGTTGGCTCGGGTTTGGCGTTTAACTTCCCTGTCCAGTTGACTGTACTGTTCGCTATATAGTTGCTTTAACCTGGGGGACTTCGCTTCTGTTTTCTTTCTTTTCATTTCCTTTCTCATCTTTATGGTGTTTAGTGTTTCTGGTGTTATCCAGTCTTGCTTCTTCCTTTCCTGGAATCCTAAGCATGATTTGCTAATTTCCTTATATATTGTTGAAATGGTGTTGAAATTCTGGTCTATATCATCAGTCAATGTCTTTTCCTGGCTTTTGGCAAATTGATATCGTTTCTTAATGTCGGCCGCAAAAGCTTTTCTGGTAAGTGGGTCTTTCAATTTGCTGATGTCAAACCTTTTCTGTGTAGTTACAGTTGGTCCAGCCCTTCTTAGTTTCACTTTCAGTTTTGCTACTACTAAATGGTGATCACTTCCCACATCTGCACCTCTTCTTACCTTCACATCTTGTAATGCATGTCTCCATCTACCGTTAACCATGATGTGGTCTATCTGGTTTCTGTCCCGACCATTTCGTGATTCCCATGTTAACTTGTGAATTTCCTTATGTGGGAAAAGTGTTCCTCCAATGACCAGGTTGTTAATGCTACAGAAACTTATTAGCTTATCCCCATTTTCGTTCGCTATTCCGCTGCCGCATTTCCCCATTGTTCTTTCATTATATGTATTGTGTGTACCAACTTTCGCATTGAGGTCTCCTATTACTATAACAAGATCATATCTAGGTGTGTCCTCCATTTCTTTCTGCAGTTGTTGATAGAATTCATCCTTGACCTCCTCATCGCTATCATTCGTTGGTGCGTAGCATTGTATTATTGTTGTGTTGGTGAATCTCCCTCTCAATCTCAATCGTATCAGTCTGTTGTTGATGGGTTTCCATTCCAGTAATGTCCTTTCTATACCTTTCTGTAGAATAATGGCTACGCCTTCACTGTGCTGTCCATCCTCTCTTCCAGAGTAAAGTACTGTTTCTCCTGTTGCTGTTTTAACTTTTCCTGCCCCTGTCCATCTGCTCTCGCTTATTCCCAGGATGTGTAACCTATAGTTTCTCATTTCTGCCGTGACCTGTCTTAGTTTACCTGTCTCGTACATTGTCCTGACATTCCAAAATCCTATTCTTGTATCCTGTTTTGCGGTCAGGACATCCGTTTTCATGTCAGTGGCTTCCTTTCGGCTTTCACCACTGACAGTCATACGAGCCACAGACTCCGAATGTCCATCCCGCAGCAAAGTTTGTTCATTTGATGTTGTTTCCGTAACTTCATTATTTTTTTTACATAGACAGGGGTGTCAGCCCTATGCTAAAACCCCCAACCTGGAGGACCAGGGTACCAGCTTTTGTCTGACCCCTACCCACACAGACCAGTCCAGCTTGGTTGAACCTACCAGGAGTAAAACTCCCACTGGCATAGCTCTGGGAATTGTCAGGGTACGCAAGCTGCCATTCCGCTACAAGGTATAGGTACCATTGATGGCAGCCAGAAAGAAGTAGCTGGCATTAAAAAGAAACCAACAGAGAATAATAGAACCCCACAAGACCCAGATGAGTATTATAACAAGAACGATAGGGATCAAAACCCAAGAGGTAAACAAAACTATGATAGGCCAAGATTTGACCCTAGAGATAGAAACCCGCAATACAATGAAAAGAGACCCTACAGACCAGAAGGAAAATGGTGTCAAATATGTTGGATGCATAATCATAATACAATTGAATGTGGTAGGAAAGTTCCTCCATATCACGCGGCATGCATGATAACAGTGGACAAGGGAAGGAAGAAACTGACAGACAGTCAAATTAATCTCCATCATCCCCCATCTGTGAAGAAGTGACCTGTAATGGTACAAGAGTTAAGTGCCTTTACGATTCTGGATTGGAATATGACTCTGTTGTGAGTGCAACCCTGGTGCACCCTGACCAGTATGCCACAGAGAAAGTGGAGATACAAGGGGCAATAAAGGGAACAGCCATCATGACACTTCCCGTAGCCCAGATCAATGTCAAGACTAGGTATGTGAAAGGAGTGATTAGAGCAGCCGTGTGTGACTACCCTAATTACCCGCTGGTGTTAGGAAAGAAATATGTGTTCCTGGGGAGCCCTATAAAACCTGTGATAATGGCCACGCTTCTGGTAAGGTCGACCCCTAGGAAAGAGGAGGAACCACCACTCAAATTTCATCCTAAACAGATGAGGAAGGCCCAGGCAAAGGATAAATCATTAAAACCTTGCGTTGGCAAATTGCCTGTAGCAAAATCTGCGAGAATAAACGCTCAATTCAGTAAGATTTAGGCATAAAACGATAATAAATACATTAGCCCGCATGTGTCTGACGGTTGGCATCTTCGACGCCAGCAGCGCTGCTTTTTGCACAGTGCTAAGCCTATAGAACGATTTCACGGTAATAGTCTGACACGCTTTTAGTTTCGTTTTCGAGAAACACTACTAATATTTAACATTTGCCCGATCTGCTGCATACACTTTGTAGTCTAGCCTTATAATTAACGACTGGCGGAAGCGTGCCGCAAAATAACTATCTGAATTAACGCTTTCTGTCAACTTTAACGCAAAATTTAGTAGTAATCCTTACATTGTTTGGTAGTATTACACGATACAATACTAATTATTAACGCACATTCTTAACCCGCCCCGTCTACACCCCGCTTCGCTGACACAGTCTGCAACGCATATACACACACTGCGGAAAAGCCAGCCAAGGCAAAACCACGCAGACAATTTTATTTTCCTCCTAGTGGTAGCATTTCTGACGTAACTAAAACAAGTTAGTTATTTGAAAAATACATGCTAGCGAGATGAAGGAGAGGAAAGATGGCGGACTTGTGCAAAATTTTATTTGACGAGTGACTATGACAGAAATTGGAAATTTTAAACCATTATGAAGTTCCCCATAAAAATTATATGGTAGTATGACATAGAGTTCGCTGAACAAGAATGTACTTTAAATAATATGATAGTCCCAGTATTAGATAAGTTATTGAAGAAATACTAATATCTACGGACGCTCGACCAGACAGACTGGCGTTCCTGCTTATGTTTTTTGTAACGTTAGGGGGACGCGAGCTTGGAAAAGAGGCAGGGAGGTACATTCAGATTCGCTTGGGTAAAAAGAGTATGACTAAAAAGGGGAGCGGTAGGAGAAATGTAATCCTAAACGAAATATCTTTTTGTATTGGGCATGACAAAAGCAGACTGGCCAATCGACTACCAGACGCAGAAATTATTCGAAATTATTTTGGTTTTTCATTCAAACTGCTTTTGAATTCAAGTAGTCGAACGTTTCGATTGGCCAGTACTAGTAAATATTAGCAAAAGGCTTTGACTATTCATTGCCAGTTGAACTAAAATTGTATTCAGATACGCTGAGAAACAGCTGTGTTAATTCTAAACTTAAATAAAGAATAAATTCACAGTCTGTGCAGTTCGGAGGAAGCTGAGGCCATTTCTTCACAAAGTCAGCGTCATTTGTTTATATATTTCTTGATTGTGGTAAGGATATTTTATGAAATTTAATATGTTTGGTCCAACTACAAAGTTAGATACTGCTATTGGGAAAAAGTGAAGGACATGCCGGGAGCAGACATTGTTGAGTCCTCACATTAAACGGTATTTAACTGATGTATGTTGTTATGATTATGTTGTCATATTATTGTATTAAAATAGTTTAGTAAGCCTCTGTGTTCAATGAACACTGTTTAACATGCCTGAAGCAATTATATATTAAAAAGAAAAGAAGAGAATATCATATCAAAGGAAATGTGGTTACTCCACATTATTGTATTGCGGAAAAGTATGTGAACGTACAGTGGCGTATCTGCTATAAGGACCTGAGGTGTGGTCACAGCAAGGTGGGAGTCCTGTACAATTCGGGGCTAGTGCACTTGTAAGGCACGCGAGGCTGACCCCATACCCACGTAGGAAATTAAGTGTTAGAATAAGTGATCAGATGTAAAAGGCCAGGGTGTCCTTTTGTTGCAGAGGGTCTATGTTCCTGTTGCCGGCTGGTGACAGGAAACCTTCTGAGTACTAATAAACGCCAACCAATCTCCAACCAGTCTTATATGCTGTCGAAGATAACAGTAGGAGCTTTGGCGAGTGGTGAAATTGAAACTTTCTGCAACTACACATTGAAATATCTTTCCACAAGGACTCCCAGGTGATGTGTTAGACATCTGGGGCATCTTTGACATTTTCTTGTGTTTCAAAATAATACACAGGACGTTTATGGGGGTAGGATGAACTACAGCCCTCATATACAGTGACTCTCATTTTATATGAATAAAGTGAATTCTTTTAATATTTCCTACAGGAAAGACATATATATAAATACATAATAACTTTTTAGTTATTGGGCAAATTGTCCCAAAATTTTAATTGTTCTTTTCTGTAAACTATCTTGTCCTTATTTTCAAAGACCTGTCCACAAGCTATGAATGGACAGGCAAAATAAATTGTAAAGAAGATTTGTTCAAAGAAAAACTTAACTGCTAGTTTTATTATCTTCTTTATAGAAACTTAAAGTGTTTGACTGTTGTGTACCATCATTTCATTTCTCCCCTAGACACTAGGTACACCATACACTAGAGCCAGAATAGTGACCGTGTGAGACCTAGGGAGGTAGCGGTAGGTTCTCTGCACATAATTCATCATCATCATTTATAGAGTCAGAGGCCTACATGTGCTTGACCTCACACGGTTAAAGCAGACACCTTTTCATTCTTTTAGGATACCATCATAACCTCCCCTGCAAAATCAACTTTGCTACATTGCCAAACAGCCATACACACCCTAAGAAAGGACAATTTTATTTGAAGGAGGGACTGCTTTACAGGAAAGCTAGAGCAGGACCCAAATGGACAGTTAGTACTGCAATGAAGTTATAGGGAACAAGTGATGGCAAAAGCACATGTTGTACCAGAAGGTGGACATCAGAGGATTGGTACCACCCGTCAAAGGACATCTGTGACATATTTCTGGCCAGGCGTAGCTGAAGATATTGCAAAGTTTGTTGAGGCCTGTGACCAGTGCAGCAAGGTACAATCCACACGTTGGAAAGAAAATAATAATCAGATGCCAGCCAAGCATTATGAAAAATATGGGCCTAAAAATAAAAAGGAAAACAAAAATAATAAGGTAGATAACGTGGATAGGAAAACCCCTTTTCACAAACAGTCTTCCCATAAAACCTTTACACTAGCATCTCTGCGTATGGCAGAAAGGAAAAACATAAACAAAGTCCAGTCATTCCCAGCTCAATTTAAAGCAGAATTCAGGGAATTGGCAAAAATTAGCATTGAGGATAATCGGCCAACATTGAAACCGAAACCAAATGTTAACATTAGAAAAGTGGGGAGTGGGCGATTGAGCGATTGGGAAAATGTCCAGTTCGCTTCACAATATGGCTATTAACTTACCGGTGACAGAGGTAGTGACCGGCCCTACACAGTCCAATTGGAAGTATTGTACGGACATTGGATTGAGATCCCACACATATTATAGCAATGCTAAAGGGCGAATTGATTTCTGAGGCAGAAATTCATTTCCCCACATATTATATTATATCACCAAATTGTCGTTGGGCGGAGAATACAGTTGGTGAATATGGCCTCCACTTGAGTGGCACATTATAGAATCATATATGAAAATTAGTAGAGGGTGTTTCCAAATTCAAGTCAAGCCTGAGCTCAGACCAATGGATGGCTGTGAGCACATCGGAGGGGGCACATTGAATTCAAATGTTGCTTTTTGGATAGAAATTACTCCGAGTGTGTTATCCAGGCTGATGAGGAAATTACTGGACCCCCTACATTACTCTGCTATCACCATTTTATAGATTCCATCCTCATAAATATTGCAACCTTGAGGAACATCTACAACCTCTGGACATGTCATGGGACAAACTCAGGGAAGATTAATGGTGAATATCGATTGATAATCAGCATTTGTCAGGCAGTAGCACCTGCAGCTGTTTTATTAACACACACTGCAATAGTCTTGGATTGCAGAGGTCTGAGGCAGATATCTTCAGTCGTGCCTACTTTGAAATGACAAACCTGCAGTAATCCAGGATAATACAAAGGCAGAGTAAAGTCGTTTGACATCATTTGATCGAGATGGTAACACAGATCATAAAGCTGCACTAGTGGTGCAGGCTTTTTTAACCGGGTAGATATGTGATGAAATGGATCTGTGTACCCTACGCTCAAATAATTTCCCCGCTTGGAAAATCTAATAACCGCCTATAAATACTACTACTATTATACTTGAACATTTTCCAGAACAGGGGCAAACCGTACCACTAAAAAAATAAACAGTAGGAAATTAACTAACTTGTAAAATCTATTAATAACTACTGCCTTAGCAACGGTTACTAGGGCAATCGCCAACTAACACTTTGAATTTCAAACACTAAACGCGGGGTAAGTCTCATCCCCTAACACAAGACGCGTGGCTAATATTTGAATTTTTTTTGTTAGCGAGCGGGCAAGTCTCACCTACCAAACCCCAATTTTTCTACACCTGTACTAATTGTTAGGAACGACCGCTAGACAAGTTGGCGGCGGGCAAACTCGGTGTTAGTTTTCTAAGAACGACAGAGAGGGGAGAAAAGTGGTGGATTGCATTGAAACAATACTAGTCTACTTGTAACGTAAAGTGAAACTGAAACCTCAAATTGTGCAGAGAGCGAAAATAGAGCAATATTGTTTAAAATAATATCCTGTAATAAATTGTATGACCTTAGAAGATTGATTACATAAATATTTTAGTTGAATAAAAGAAAAACCATAAATTAGAGGAAAAGTATAAAAATGCTAACGAAGATAAAGAAGAAGATAAAAACTATCTAGAAGAATAGAGAATAGTCGTCTGATTACTAATCACTTTCTATCTTTAAAATCGACTCATAAATAACAGAGATATGGTAGAAATAAGAAAAGTCAGACAGGCAGACGAACACACGGAGAACTGCACAATTTTGAAAAGCTTCGATAGTTACATGTTCGAACGCGTCATTGAAAAGTCAAATTGGCGTGCCACGTTTCATTGGTTAACGCTAGTAGTAGGAAAAGAGAGAGGTGATACTGCAAATTTTTGGACGCGTTGTCTCATTGGCCAGTGTGATTAATATTAGGGAAAGAAGACAAGGGTAGTTGCCATGTGAACAGAAATTTTCATACCAAGTAACGGTGAGAGCAGAGGTGAAGCTTTTAAACGAAAGCCTTTCAGTCTGGACGACCGGCAAAGCTAAAGTTGTGCCATTATTTGCCAATCATCGTTTACTTGTGTAATATATTTCATTGATGCGGGTTTTATTGCCTGTTGCCGACTGGGGGCAGGAAACCTGTTGAGACATATTCGAAGAAACGTAACGACCTCAGCAGAACTGTATACTGTATCTGTTAGCCAGAGGAAGTCTCTTAAGCTGACGCTGTTTGCAGTGCAGGACTTTACATCTGACATATCAATATCTATAAGGTGAACGTCACGTAGCTGGGTCACCTGACAATTCATCTTTGAAAGAAAGTTTTTCCCCAACTTGAATTATAACTACAGCGGGGCGTGATGAATACAACAGCTTCTCACATCCTTGACTTTCACTAATGACACAGTTAGATATCAGTCTGTGAATACACCCACAGTAACAGTGTAGATTACTAGTGAGGGACAAAGAGTCATTATTATTTATTTCTTGCATGTAAAATAATTTTCTTCAGCTTTCAACATTCCTGTCCAAAAGAGATTTGAGGGACAGGAAAATAAATTGTAAAAAATTAATTTCATAACTTTAACAACAGCCTTACTTAAGTTAATTTCATTGAGTTCCAGTTGTGTGTGTGTGTCTTTGGTGCACCATATCACTACATTTGCATAACCCTAGACACGTAGCCATATAATAAACATCACACCAATAAATAAGCAAAATATAACACAGTGTGAGATCTTAGAGAGATAGCGATAGGTCCCCTGAGAACTTAACATCAACATCAACTATTAGACTCAGGGTCTTACATAGCTTGACCTCACACTGTGGACACATACACCTACTTTTTTAGTAAAACATCTTTAACCTCTCCAGTGTAATTCACTACAATTGCTACTGCTAATTCTTTGGATATTCTACTTTCAATGCCTGTTTTCCTGCAAATTTCCTAACGAGACGTTTCGGAACAGCGTTGTAGTTCATGTGCCTGCTGCTGGTCTAGCGAGTTAGTTGATGTTCCAGCAATATGTTTCCTAACAATGTGGAGAAATTGAGATCGCTTACGTTTTGTTGGCGTTCTGGTGACTGATGTTTCTCTTCTATGTTTAATTAGTTTTTGTAGTACAATAGGCTGTTTTCTGGTTTTGCATTTTATGATATTATTTTGTGCTGTTTCTAGTTTTTTTCTAACAATGGATGTGAATAGGGTTTCTTCCTCTTGTGTTAGTGGTTGTGAAGGTGGCTTAGCAAGTAACTGTTGTACTGTGATTATTTAACACATTAACTACCGCAAGCCGCTGTCAGCGGCTCACAAAATAATCACATTTGGACAGCAAGCCGCTCAGAGCGCCAATCTAATTTTAGTAATAAAACGAATGAAAAATGTACTGAAAAACTTTCTGATCTGGTTCGGGATTTTAAGTTGCCACCGGAAAACAAATTCCCAAAGCATGGTTGTTGTAGAACACTGGAAAATTGATACTATGTTCATATTTTTCAGCGTTTTGGGTTAGTTACCAAATCGTGTAAAACTGTTTACCGTGGCAACTAGTGATAAGACTACAAAAAATGCGTGTACATCTCGTCTAACGGCTGAATAGGATAGAAACGTGTTTCAACAATTTACTGATAGATCTAGCGACGAGGACAAGAGTGAAAACGGTGTGCACATTGATTGAAATTGTAATTTTGATAGAGATGGGGCGTAAGCAGTCATAATTGTGAAAATATTGCAAGTCCTCGGCCATCGGAGGGCCGTTAAATAGCAACAACCTCTATTAGAGTTGCAACCGGTGTTTATTGTAATAGTGCATTCATTTATCTTTAAAATGACGTGTAATTCATAAAAATCTGTAAACAATTACGAAAACTACAGCTTACTTTGTGCAAACACCTACGGAATGAAAATGGGAAAAAAATTTAATTCGGCCACAGTGTGTTTTTCAATTCGGTAGTTAAGGTGTTAAGATTTGCGAGTATCAGGAATGCGTTTAGTGATTTAAATGTTATAAAATCTGGTGACAATGTGCCTGTTCTTGTAATGCCAAACTCACAAAACTGACTACCACACATTCTCAAGATAGGAAACCAAAAAAAAAGTATGTGGAAATAATTTTTAGCTTCCCTTCGAGAAGTCTATATAATTATAAACTCATAAGAATGGGCCGATTTTTAGATATTACATTAATAAGTAGATTACTTCTGTTATGAATTTCCTCAAATGATGACGCTTTTTTCAAAAGTCTGTAACTCCGTCAAATATAATTTCAAACAAATAAAAATGCATTCAAAAAAAAAAACACAGAACAAAGTTATAGTACACAAAAGAATTTTAGCGCTGTGTTTATCCAGAACGAGTGTGTAATGATTTATATATTAACGATTTTACACACACATCAGCTGATTTTCCCCGCCGAAACTAGCAGTAGTCGTTTACGGTGCACAGGAAGATTTATTACCCGGTGTCTGAATTCCGGTCACCAAAACTAAAAGAGCAATCTGGTATAGAGTACAAACAGCCGTGGTTAATCGTCCCGTAATATTAGCCATAGTGGCTGATGGTTGTTTTCCAATTCGGGAACTGTTATTAATTGTGCAAGCCTGTGGAGGCAGAGCCGGATTAACGTAGTAGCAAAAGTAGCATATGCTACGGGCCCCGCGCTTTTAGGGGCCCCGCGCCAATAAATATATACATAATTTTTTGGTCATCTTCTAATACGAGCGTTAAACCAATGATCTTGTGATTTATGCCATCTTTAGCGCCTTTTCATTTGGTGTCACGAAATGTGAGAGAAAGAGCATAAGAGGGTGACTTAGTGTGACTCTTCATTATTTTTATCTTAACTGTTTGCGGACGGAAGCCATTTAAGTGGCGTTGAAAATTTGGTCACGTTAGGACGGAAGCCACTTTTTTGACTCCAGGCGACTGCCCCTCTAATTTTGTTTCGTTCTTTGTGAAATGAATTTGCATTAATAATAAAAACTAGAATTTAGGAAACGGAAACTTCCTGTTTTAATTGAGGTATACGGCGTGCTCGCACTCTCTTTCCTTTCAATCTTGATTAAAATTTCTTGATTTGTAAGGTTAGAAAACTCAAAAAATGAGCAGTAGACACAGAGGTATTGGACGTAATTATGCTACTGGAAGTGAAAAACGTAAAGCGAAGAAAGAAAAAGAAAGAAGAGATCAACTTGTGATATAAAAAACACGTAAGCTGACAGAATATTTTGATGTTCATGGTGGTGGTACTCTAACCGCTGAAGCTGGAGGTACAGGAACAACTAGTACTAGTGCAGACTGTGCAGCAGAAAATATACAGCAAAACCCAGTATACACTGAGTCTGAATGTGAAAGAATAAGTGAAACGAAGAAGTACTCTAATGATATTGGTGACTGGCCGAAAAATATAGATGACTGTGAGCGTGAATATTGGATATCCAAGGGAAGTGAAAAATATCAACATGTTGATGTGCCTTCCCTTCATCCGTGCGATTGTATGACACTGAAAAGAAAACTCGATACTGTCAGAAGTCTTATTTTACACATATTCATAAACTTACAAATAAGCAACATGCAAGAAAATGGTTATGCTATTCAGAAAGTAAAGGGCGCCTATTCTGTTTCCCATGCAAGCTTATGAGTTTAGAATGTTCATCAAAGTTTACTGTGGAAGGATTTAATGACTGGAAAAATGCAAGCGATCTATTGCGTCGACATGAAGAAAGCTCCTCATATAGACAAGCTTTAATTTCACTGTTGATGCGTAAACACAAAGGTGAACGTGTCGATTCCCAACTTGTGAAACAAATGGACATTCAAGAAAAGTATTGGCACAAACTTCTAGAGCGAGTAATTGAAGTTGTGAAGTTTTTAGCAGAACGAGGCCTTTCATTTCGTGGCAGTGATGAAATTGTTGGGTCCCCTTATAACGGGAATTACTTGGGGTTGTTAGAATTACTGGCCAAATTTGACCCTTTTCTGGCAGAGCATATAAGTACTCATGCAAACAAAGGATTTGGACATACATCATATCTATCTAAAACAACGTGTGAGGAATTCATCAATCTGATTGGATCCAGCATACTGGATCACATTCTCTGTGAAGTGAAGAAATACAAGTATTATTCCGTTTCATTGGATTCTACTCCAGATATATCTAATATGGACCAGCTGACATTGACTCTGCGCTATGTTTTGCCATCTGGACCAGTTGAAAGATTTGTGACATGTTTGGATATGGAAGGTCATAGTGCTGAACAGCTTACTAAAAGTCTACTTAATTTTTTAAAGGCAAATGACATTGATATTAAAGACTGCCGTGGTCAAAGTTATGACAACGCCAGCAACATGAGTGGCAAGTTTATAGGATTACAAGCACGAATTAAAGAGATGAATAAGTTTGCGCATTACATTCCGTGTTTTGCACATTCACTAAATTTGGATGGAAAATGTGCTGCTGAAGGTTGTCAAGAAGCAGTCACTTTCTTTGGATTTGTTGAAAGTCTGTACACTTTCTTTTCTGCTTCTACCTACCGGTGGTGTCTTCTTTCTACTGCATTATGTGCTGGCGGTACTCATAATAAGTCCCATTTGCCCTTTGTGAAAAGACTGTCAGATACCAGGTGGTCCGCTCGGGCAGATGCAACAAAAGCAATTTTACACAGCTTTTCTGCAATAAAACAAGTCTTGGATGATATTTCAGATAACAATGATCAGAAGGCAGAATGTCGTCAACAGGCTCGTGGTCTACTTTCAACCATGATGAAGTTAGAAACAGGAATAATGATCATACTGTGGGATCAATTATTACAGCGTTTTCAAATGACCAATGCTTCTTTGCAATCTTCTGACCAAGATTTGAATACAGCTTGTGCACTCTATGAATCCCTGCGGGGGTATATTCAAGCTATGCGGTCTACTTTTGCAGACATAGAGCAAAAGAGAATGATGATTTCAGTGGTTCCAGCACACTTGATCCACTTGTTGAATCTCAAACGCCTTCTCAGCAGTTTAAAAGCCGAACATTTCTTGTCCTTATTGATAGCTTGCTCTCTGCCTTGTCAAAACGCCAGAAAGCTTATCAAAAGTTGAATGATGTATTTGGATTCCTTCGTCAGTTACAATCGTTTACATCTGAAGAGGTGATAACGAGATCATCGAATCTTATTAAATCATATCCGGAAGATCTGGAAGAAAGTCTTTGTGAAGAACTTGTGCAGTTTACAGAAATGTTGAAAACTGATCTTGCTTCTCATATTGGCACTACTCTAGACCTTGTAGAGTTACAGTTTTACCGTTTGATAATTGACAATTCTTTGGAGTCTTGTTTTCCAAATGTAGAAATCGCCTTGCGCATCTATTTGTCACTAATGGTAACCAACTGCAGTGGAGAACGACCATTTTCAAAACTGAAACTTATTAAAAATGAACTAAGGAGCACCATGGGTCAAACGAGATTGAACAATCTCACACTAATGAGCATTGAACATAAACTTCTGCGTGAAATTAATACATCCTATATCATCAACAAATTTGCTCATGCTAAATGTAGAAACATTAATATTTAAACAATAATGTTGACTGTTGTTACTTTTGATAATGATAATTACTATGCAAATTAAAAATGTATGTGTTCAAATATATTTGTGTTGTTTTATTGGTTTTTTTTTTAATATAGGGCCCCTTTCTTAACATATGCTACAGGCCCCGTACTAGCTTAATCCGGCCCTGTGTGGAGGCAAAGTATTATGTGCACCGTGAGAGAACTGGACGTTCTCTGTGTTTGCCGTTGAGGTAAAGTGAAGTATTCCTGATTGATGGGACTACTAAGTCAGTGGTCAGCTGACTGTCCGTGTCTAAAGGCCATGGGGAATTGTTACGGTGTTATTTTAAATGACGGCGTCTGCTGGGGTTTAGTAGTGCGCAACGTTTGGGGTCAATAACATTAATAGAATATGTCGATATTTTACGGTATACTGAACGCGAAATATATGCTAAGATTATGACGTATTCGCGTTGGGAAGGTCACGCTGGGTGACTTGGTTACATTACCCTTTTTACGCTATCCGTCAAGCAGAGAAGTCGTGTCTTGTATGTCTTCCAAGGAGAGGCTTAGTATATAGCCGATATATGAATTCAATATAGAACTCAGGGTCAGTTCGGATATTAAATTAAAGTATGAGATTATTAAGTAAATTAAATGATGGAAGGAGAATCGTATTATGATTCAATTTGTAGCTGTCGAGAACTCATGCGCTCATTTCTGGCTGTTGACTACAGCAGCGCATGTACATAGCCATGATGTTCATCTGACATATTGTTTTTGACACGGACGGATACTTACTTGTATTACTTGGAATTTATTGTTATGCTGAACTGTACATGAAGTTTTGTGAATGTCGGATATCGTTTATATGAACGTCAATACATGTGGACTCAGAACAGAAGGCTTGATATCTTACTTACGTTTCGGGTTTGGTTCCACAGCTGTTAATGTTTACGTTTTTTCTCAGCACGATAACTCTCCCACAGGAGAAATCAACTAATGTACAATATGCAAATCAGAACGTCGAAGGGATGTTCTTACGGTCAGAGCTAACCATCAATAACAAACATTAACCACGTCAAGAGAGTGACTTTAATATTCAATAAATAATATAAGAACAAGGAACCAGAAACACCGTCACAACTGGTGGCCAGTAGTGGTCTTGAAACTTTTCAAAAGAGCGAACCTCAAAAATAAAACATTTTTCCTTTCGAGCCGAAATGGACATTATTATGCGAAACACCGGTGACGTCATGCCCTTGACAACAGTATGAACGTTTGCAAAAGCCAGCAACAATCAATGCCATTCAAAAAAATGTTTGCAGCTCTCAAACAGCGGAGTAAACGAATTGCTAACGTCTTCATTATTTCAAACAAGCTTACGAGTCTGTTGGCGAAGCAGATAATGTACTGAATTACTGCCAAAAAAAAGATAAGTAACTGATTTTAAACGTTACAATATTTCGTCCTTTTTGTCCGACCACGCCATGTTCTTTTTTTTTTAGCCATGTTAAATATTGTTTCTGTCTTTTTACATGTAGTGGGAGGTAGGTTGGGAATCGGAATTGAACTTATGGCTTTTCGAACGTCAAGCTCAATTCCGATCGTTCCTTAGGGCCGTGAATTAATCGCATTTCGCGAAGAACGCGTCGAAGACATTACCGGTGATTATTTCGTTCGGACCTGCATTAATTCACCTTGTATGTTAGGTGTCTAGTTCTGTGAAATAACCGTTGTATTTTACCGTATTTAGTTTGATTTTTATTCAGTTACAGTCATATGTTCGTAATCTATCCTGTTTATTCTAATCTGGCTATCTTTAATTTTATTTAAATGTATTGTATGATCGTCAAATGAGTCCTGTGACGTCATTATTCGTAGTGCCAAATATGTTCTTTTACTTCAGTTAACCTTCACCCTTCTATATTTCCGGTTAGTAGACTTGGTTTTATAATATCACTTATTTTTGTGAAAATGTCACTTTTGTATTGTGCTACTGTACTGTAAAGCCTTGGTTAATCATTTGTATTGTCTTCATTAATGTTATGTAATAATAATATTTCTATGAATTGATTTTAATAATATATTTAATTAATTTAATTAATT
The DNA here is from genome assembly GCA_024509875.1 of Oreohelix idahoensis. NCBI lineage: Eukaryota > Metazoa > Mollusca > Gastropoda > Stylommatophora > Oreohelicidae > Oreohelix > Oreohelix idahoensis. Next base: position 4,592 of record JAMPIV010009301.1, on the reverse strand, counting down.
TTTTGGGAACTTTGATGATGAATCAAGAACATTGCAACAATTTGCAGTGGTGGTTCCAGAAACTAGCAAAGCACTTTATACATGATGAGTAAGGAATAAAATCAAAACTTTATAATTGCAAGTAAAATTTTATATTAAAATAATTTATTGAATTATTTTTTGGTATTCACACCATGAATAGGTGTTGAATTAAAAAATTATATATATAACATAGTAATTGGTACATTTTCATAGTACTATATTGTTGACTTCTCACATTTCTTTAATTAAATAAAATAGTTCATGGAGGAATAATGCCCATAATTATTTAATAATTATATTAGGTGCAGGATATAAACACAGCATCTGATATAAATAAATATCATAACTATTTATGATATATATTATTGATTACATATAATTTTATTATAAAATATTGAATAGTTGTTGAACTTACAACTATTATTAAGAGGATATTACAGTTAGGTATACTGAGTGTTCATACTTGAGCTGTTACAAATAAGTACATAGATTCTATTGTTGACTATTATAGATCTGTAATTTCTTACACTATTAACTTCAAGATGCTTGGGTTGGACCATTTTGTTAAAATTGGAAAAGATTATGGTTACAAAGCACAGGAACTTCGTCAGTTTGCAGAAGCGGAACTCGCTAAATATGAAGCAAAAGAAGCAGAACGGATAGCAATCTTAAAAAAAGAAGAAGCAGAACGTGAGAGAAAAGAGGCAGATCGTGAAATGAAAGAAATAGAAAAAGAAAATAGGCAAAGAGAAATTGCTAGACAGGAAAGGGAAGAACGAAGGCGGGAAATGGAACAAGAGATGGAATTAACACGTCTTAAGTTGGAAGCAGCTAGATTACAGGCACAAGGTGCTGCTGTAACACAGAATGATAACGCACAAAATGGATCTTCATCCAACCAAAACAGACATTTTTATAACTTTAAATTACCCCATTTTAAGTTAAATTTTGACGATTTATCATCATTTTTATCAAGATTTGAACAGACATGCAAAACAAATCACTTGCCTATAGATTCATTGGTAATTAAGTTAAATGAATTTTTAGATGGAGAACCATTGATGGCATCTCTGAATGCTGACCCAACAAAAGCTAATAATTATGATGCTATTAAAACCTTACTTTTACGAAGGTTTCATTTGGACGAAAAAAATTGTAGGTTAAAATTTAAAAATATCTTACCTGACTCTCCTAAAGACTTTGCAGGGTTTATTGCGAACATTCGCAATACATTTAATAGATGGCTTGAACTGGCAGATGTCAACAAATCATATGACAAATTAGTTGATTTGTTGCTACGGGATAAGGTATTATCCTCTGTCAGCCCACCATTCTTCGCATATTTGCAAGAACGAAAGCCAGTTACCATTGACGAGTTAGAAAAAATTTCTTTGAACTATTGCAATGCGCATCCGAATGCGAACATTTCTAACTCTTTGATAAGGGAACCTCTACCTGTGGCTTCCAATATGGCATACTATAATAATAACAACCCAAGAGCTCACAGTGTAGACAGAAGTAGGTTCAAGGTAAATTACTATGTTAATTTTCACAAAGGACATAATAATAATAATTTCAACAATAAAAATGATTTGAACAGATGTAGATCAAGGAATAGGAATTATTCACCTCAGTCAAGCTACAACAACAGTCAACATAACACTAATTATAATAGACCAAATAACCACAATAATAACAGCAATTGGAATGGTAATAATCATAGCTCGAGACATCGAGATAACAGTTACAATAGGGGACAACAGGATAATTCAAATGATTATTCTCGTAATAGGTCTCAGTCACGTAGACCATCACAATTTGATCACAATGCAGGGGCGGCACTCACGGATGGTACGACCCCTAGTGTTTCTGATAATAATAATCAGTCACAATCTTCGTCTGCATGTTGTGCTGTTAACTTTAATGTGGCAAATAGTTGCCAAGATTGTAATGCTATTTTTCAGAAGGCCAAAGAAACTGTGCTGAATTGTGGACACCTTTATACAGCAGTTGGTCTTTCGGCGAACGACGGCACAGGCACCCTGATGTTCAATAGAGGATTGGTAAACGGTACTGTGGTCTCAGTTTTAAGGGATACGGGATCAACCATTATCGGAGTCCGACAGTCCCTCGTTCACCCCAGTTATGCTACCGGGGAACACATCAGGTGTAAGACCTTCGGGGGTACTATTGAGTACTACCCCACTGCCATAGTATATGTTAACACACCATTTTTTACAGGTAATGTCAAGGTGTGCATGTTACAGAATCCATCAGCTGATCTTACCGTAGGACGCATCCACGGAAGTAAGGATTGCACTCTTAAGGAGAATAATGAATGGGAAAAAAAAAATTTGCAATCTTTTAGCAACGCTAACGCTGTTGTTGCGATGGCTACACGTCGTGCCAACAAAATGAATACATGTGGCACAGCAGTTTCCAACTTCACTCTGAGTACTATCCCGGAAACTGATGAGGATGATGAATCTATTGTACAGCATTCTAAGGATACAACTGATCCAAATAAAACCTTTGATGTTGTCGACATTAAAAATGAGAGTACTAAGCAGTATAATAAGTTGAAAAATAATGTTAAGGTTAGAAGGAACTTGAATAAGAAGGTTGAGACAAATAAGTCTAACGGCAAAGGTTTTACTTTGCCCAACCAAGACATGTCTACGACATGTAGGAAACCTACTACCTTTAGTAATGATAGGTATCACCATAAGTACAGTCAAGATGATACGTCATGCATTAAAAATACTTTGTCTATGTTGAGGGGGAAAGTTAATTCTTTGACAAAGAATACATTTCATCATTGTGCACAATTTCGTGACAATGATACTACTTATATTGGGAAAAGTGCGTATTCTCGCACAGTGTTAGTGCGAAATCTGCCGCAGGATACTACCTGGCAGGCACTTGGAAATTTCTTTAATTTTACAGCAAACGTTAAGTTTGTTCGTCTTCTACCATCTGTTGATGGTCAGAATAGTCAGGCTTTGGTTACATTTCGTAACAATAAAGATGCTCGGATGGTTATCGAGCGTGATAATGGTGTTTATTTTCATCACCAGTCACTAAAGTTACAACTAGTACCTGATTCTGCGTCACGCAGATAACAGGGTACTGTAACCATATTCGTCACATCTTTGATGACTCAGCACTTGTCAGTCATCATTTCTGGTCTTTCATAATCATCTATCCTAATATAGATTGATTTATTGATTTTTTCTTCTCGAAAAACATTTTTGTTTCTTGACATCTTCAAATTTGTACACATGTTTTCTGTCTTATTTGTTTTTTACCATGCCTACAAGAGACAGTAAGTCGTTTAAATGTTTCAACTATGCTCAGCCCCATACAGCATAGGTTTATTTGTCATCCATCACGGCTGTCTTGTCATCTTTATTAAGGAAGAACATGCCGTTAAGGATAAATTGGACAGACGAATGTGACAGAACTTTTCGCAGTATCTTGAACATTTTCTCATGCCCACCTGTTTTAAGATTATCAGATGCCTCTAAAAAGTTTGTTCTACGTACAGATGCGAGTAATTACGGACTCGGGGCTTGTCTACTCCAATATCACGATGATATCCTTCATCCGGTATTATTCATCTCACGCAAGCTAAAAACTCCGGAGACTAAATATTCGACTGTGGACAGAGAATTGCTCGCCGTGATATGTGCAATTACTAAATTGGAAAAGTTTTTACTTGGATCACCATTCCTGATCCAGACAGATCAAAAGTCTGTTGCAGCATTACGTCGTTCAAACCATAAAAGTCCAAAGCTTGCACGATTTGCTATCGCGCTGCAACCCTATGATTTCGAAATAGAATCGATACCAGGAACTGAGAACGTAATGGCCGATACTTTGTCAAGACATCCTACGGATACTGAATGAATATTACTATTTCAAGAAAATTTGATGACTAATCAAGCATTACATTTGCAATGAACGGTATTAATGCTACGTCAGAATATACAACACTTCAGTTGGACTTCCCACTTAGATGAGGAAATTTCGAAATAAACTATGGTGATCAAAATATCAAGTTTACAGATCGGTTGAAAATTTGGACTTCACTTGGACTTTGCGTATCACTCATTTCGATTGCAAAGTAGTAAAAAGGAACAATCTCTGATATAGACTGGACAAATACGGTGATGACTTATTCAAATTACGTTCAAAATTTCAATAAAGGAACTAACGACGATTGGATCATCATATCAGAATTCGATAAGATGAACTTTGTTTCTTAATGAACTTTCATACAAGTCATTAGGATGTAACAACGATTGGATCTTCATGTCCGATATTGTTAAATTTGCTAGCTATTAAATTAATATATAATAAAATAAAGTTGAAGTGTGATGAAATAAAAAAAATAAAATATACTAAGAAAAGATGAAACAAAAGAATATCACACCAATTAAACCTTTTAAATAGTCTAATTATTAAGGTGATAGATATTAGATTATGATATTTCATATGTATAGTTAAAATGTATTGCGTTAATTTAATTAGGTATCTATCCTTATACTTCATTGTCACACGCATTACTA
>JAMPIV010009300.1:0-114162 GCA_024509875.1 Oreohelix idahoensis | reverse complement strand
AACAATGTGACTATAACATCGATAACAAATGAATCAACTATTTGGACTATAACATAGATAACATTGAGTCATCTAAGTGGACTAGAAAATAGATAACATTGATTCAACTATGTGGACTATAACATAGATTTAAACATGATTCAATCAAAGGACATATAACATGATAACATTGATTATCAACAATGTGGACTAATAACAAAGATAACATTGATTCATCTATGTGGACTATAACATAGTATAACATTTGAATTCAACTGTGTGGACCTATAACATAGATAACATTGATTACAACTAAGGTGGACTATAACATCAGATAACGCATAGAATTCAAACTAAGTGGACTATTAACATAGATAACGATTCGATATCAAACTAAGTGGTAACTATAACATATAGATAACATTGATATCAACTATGTGGACAATAACAAGCTTAACATATTGATTCAACTATTGGCTATAACAAGATAACTTGATTCAAAACTAAGTGGACTATAACAAAGATAAACACATAGATTCAACTAAGTGGACTATAACAAAGATTTAACATTGAATTCAACTATGTGGGACCTAAAACAATAGAAAAACGTTGATATCAACTAAGTGGATCTATAACATAGATTAAACATTAGAATGTGAAACAAATGGTATGCAGACAGCACAGCTGCAAGATGCAGATGAATGCTCTGGTGTAGGCTTCCTCAGCAGTGGTATTCTCCATACTATCTTATAGGAAATGCGCATGATAATGATAGTCCACCATAGATCATGAATAGTCCACATAGATCCAGAGGATAGTCACATAGAATAATGATAGTCACAAAGAGTCAAGATAGTCCATAAAGATCGAAGAAAGTCCACATATATAATTATAGTCAACCTAAGATCAAGATAGTGCCACAAAGATCAATGATAGTCCCCCCAACATAGATAATTGATTAGTCCACTCAAAGTTCAATGATAGTCACATAGATAATGATAGTTCACAAAGATACTGAGAGTCCACAATAGATCAACGATAGTCACACAGTAGATAAGCATTGATAGTCCACATAAGATAACGATATAGTCGCACATAGATAACTGATAGTCACATAGATAACGATAGTCCCACATAGATAACGATAGTCCCCACATATAATAACGATAAGTCACATGATCAAGATAGTTCACATAGATACACGATTAGTTCCCACAGAGATAACGATAGTCACATAGATTCAAGATAGTCACATAAAGATCATGATAAGTCCACATCGAAAATGGATTAGTCCACAAACGATACAAGATAGTCCCATCGATAAAGACAAGAAATGTCACATAGATAAATGAATAGGACCACAAAAGATCAATGATAAGTACGACCTAGATAAAGATAGTCACATAGAATCAATGAATAGTCACATAGATAAAACGATAGTCACATAGATAACGAATAGTCCCATAGATCAACGATAGTCCACATAGAATCAACGAATAGTCCCACATATGATAGAAGATATGTCACAATAGATAATGATATCCACATAGATAAACGATAGTCCACATGAGATAACGATAGCTCACATAAAGATAACGAATGTCTTATAAGATTCAACGATAAGTCCACATAGATAAAACGATAGTACCACATAGATAACGATAGTCCAACATAGATAAGCGAATTAGTCACATAGAATAACGAATAGTCAACAAAGATTCAAGAATAGTCAGCATAGAAAATTATATGTCATCACATAGAATAACGATAGTCACATATATAACGATAGTCCACATATAGATAGATGATAGTCACATAGATCAAGTGATAGTCCCCGCATAGCTAATGGAATAGTTCGCATAGATAATGATAGTCATAAATATCAATATGATAGTCCACCATAGATAAATGATAGTCACATAGATCAAGATAGTCACATAGAATAATGAAAACACATAGATCCATTGGATAAGTCAAATAGATCATGATAACTCACATAGATCATGATAAGTCCACATAGATCAAGATAGTCACATAGAAAAAGATAGTCACATAGAATTAATGATAGTCACATAGACAAAATGATAATCACATAGATAATGAGATAATCAACATAAGAATCAAGATAATCACCATAGATCAAGGATAGTCACATAGATAATTGATATCACATAGATAATGAATATCACACTAGATGCATGATATCCACATAGATCATGATAAAGATCACATAGATCATGTATTAGTCACATAGGATTCATGATACGATCACATAGTATCAAGACTGCCATGTAACTGAAGTTTGCTACAGAAACCATTGTTGCATAGAATACAATTTTGGAATGGTGTGCGGTGCTAAGCTTTCCTGGGGGGGGGGGGGGGGGTGGGCAAATTTGCCAGTGTTTGCTCCCCTAGCTTCCAAAAGGGCGTAAAAAGGAAAATGATGGAGATAGTGATAACATGGGATAATCCAAATGAAGGCTTCAGCCGAATCATGTTTGTTTGAAACCATTGAAACTGCGGCAGTATTCATAATATCTAGTTTCTGTATTATCCTCCTCAGTGTCCCAATCGAATGGTTTCATATTTGCTTGTGTGCGCAGACGTCAAGGCAAAACCGAAAAGTGGAAGTGGTACTGTCCCCGTTGCCTAGGAGAGATAGAAAGAAGAAATAGCGTAACACTTACATCTCCTGTTCATTTGTTACTGTTATTGTTGTATTTTAAGTCAAGTCACATTATATTCTCATATTATTATTGTAACTAGTAAATAATTCATCACGATTTTAAAGATGAATGTAATATTGTAACATATTTTATTTAATAATTATTTAGAGAACAAGGTTACAATCCTCTCTGATAGCAATCTTAGATTTTGTGAACTGTATTCTGGAGCATAGAGATGTTTTTGGTCACACTGAGGTGGCTTCTGATATATTTTTTTTAGAGAACTATATACTTTTTTAGAAAACCACTTGTTGTGAAGGGCTGTAGAATTCCTGTTGATCACTACCCAGAAGTAAGTTGTCCAACCTGTTGACTAAGCAAACTAAATGAATATGATAATGCAGATGTTGTAAGAAAAATTTTAATTGTTTAAATATAATCAAGATTTATCGTATATATCCTTATGTACACCTAACGGAGCAGGTAATAGGGGCCACCACTAATGAGCTGGAGGCCCCTTGCAGTGGATTGCCCAACCTCATGTTAATCACCTTTTTATTAGACAATCATGGGTGCAGAAGTTAACTACTCTTTCATATATCCCCTGAACATGCAGTTGGTGTATAATGTAATAGCATTCAGAATTTACATGACAGCCAAAAATATCTTCTCTAGGATGCCTCATTGCGCCTTTACCATTCAGATGACCTTCTTCTGTCTTTGGGCGCTTAGAGTTGAATTTATATTCTTTATTTGACTTGGTCCATGTTTTGTTGAAGTAGTTTGAGGTAAACAGTTTTGTATTACGGGAATTGGGGTAAACAGCCCCAAGCCCCAACCCACCCTAGTCCCCGCTATTTTAACGAACATGCTTGGTCAGGTACTGTATGTTTACTAATACCTTAGCTTCCCTTTTTGGGCCGCCGGTAACACATCCCGACGGAGAAGAGAACTGGAAACCATGTGAAAATTGATGAAAACATGGCAAAGGAACTTGGAGAGCGATGATGGCACAAGGACAGGAAGAGTCTTGGCAATGTGTGTTGTTGAAAGGTCCCTATGCTCCATGGGGAGCTAAAGGGTATAGAATGAATATGGGTTCACCAGTAACAGGCTTTACAACTCGGATGGGTTTAGGGGATCTGAGTTAAACCAACATATTAAGAGAATCACTATGTTACTGAATGATTTTCTTAGCACAATATATTACATTTTTTAGCTGCTGTCCATTTAGGATTCCTAATGTAATTATCTCATTGGGTGGGGGGGTGAGGTGGGAAATTCATGATCATATCAAATATATTTTTATGTCTGCTATCAGAATCATCTGTATACAAAGAACTGTTCTCGACTAATCTTGCTTTTACATCACCTTTATTTTATATTAGGAATTGGACTTTCTGTCTCCAAACACGTGTGACAATCTAGATTTATCTCACTTTTTAGAGATCTAGTCAGACATGATACTGTGTTTGCAAATGAATTGTATAGGTGTGTATATACCCTATTTATAGAAGGGCGATAAAAACACCATTTAACATAAACTCATTTCAAGTTGTCTGCGATCTCCACTTTTCCATATCCACACATATTTGTTGACTACAGCCCACAAATAGCCAGCTTCAGACCTCATAAACGTGAGGTATTTGAGGAAGAGGTTCGAGTGACCAAGAAGGGAAAGGGTCTGCATCCAGATGATAGGATATCAATAACCTCGAACTAACCCCTGTAGAACCTGAGTGGGATAGTCCTCAGTTGCGATGATTTGCAGAATAAGACCAGGCTACCACGACTAACATGTGGAAAACCAAGAGCCAAGGATCCAGGACCTCCTAAGGATGACCCAGAGTTAGTTGGGAGGACAACATTAGACAATCCCTGAAGGACCGAGGACTGTACAGGAAGACAGCAGATCGAGTACAAGTCATGCAAGCTCTGTGACTAACCTCTACACCTCATGGTAGTGGAGAAGTGAGTTGGCTTTGTCCAAAAGGGCAAAGTTGTATGTTCACATTTTGAAATAAATCAGTTGCCTTACTATTCTGTGAACAAATGAATGATTTTGATGTGTTAACATACCATGTAAACCAAAACTAATTTTGAGTTGTCTGTGATCTCTGCTATTTCATATCAACACATAAATATTGTGTTATATTTCTTCTTTTACCTATCAACTCCCCAAGGAAACATAGGCCTTCAACAAACTATGCTAAGTCTTCCTGTCCCTGCCGTCTGCTGAAGTTCTTTCCATGTCTTCTTCATCCCCGTTTGAACCTTCTCAAGATCTCTTTCTTGTTACATCCGCAGTAAATGAATGAATCATTTTTGGTAAACAGCAGGCACTCATAAGACAGAAAGGAGGACACTGTTCAGTTTCCCAGTGAGTCTATTTTTATGTCCTTTGTGTTGTCCTGGTGGGTTTGCCCAGAGTGCAGAGTGATGTCAGTTCTGAAAACAATTCAATAATAATTGATTTTTTTCATTTCGCACTCAGATCTTCCAAGAGTTGTTTCAGTTATAGACATACGAGCCAATTTCCAAAATCAACCTCCGATTGGCTGGTAAAAAGAATCAAAAATAGAGAGAAAAAAATATTATTACATACGAAACTTACATACATAACTGCATACCTTTCCGAATAGTCCGCCACCCACAATTCAGCACGTGTCACACTGTGGCACCAGCTTTTGCAATCTCTCTTCAAGGAACCACCCTGCCAAGGTACCCAACCATTGACTCCAGCCATGAGCTCCTCGTTGGTTTCGTAGCGCTGGTAGCCAGCCAGACCTTCATCTTGCTGAAGAGATGGTAATTGCTTTGCGCCAAGTCCAGGTGTAAGGGAGGTGGTTGAAAATCTCGTAGTTGAACTGCTCGAGTAAAGTCTTTCTGCGAGCCTCAGTGTGCAGCCGCCATTTTCATGCAGGAGAACGACGCCCTTGGTGAGCATTCCCGCCTTTTGTTTTGGATCGACCTCCGAAGCTTCTTCAGCGTTTCACAATAAACTTCGGACGTTATTGTGGTCTCTGGTGCCATGAATTCCATCAACAAAATTACCCTGCAGTGCCAGAACACTGTAGCCATAATTTTTCAGGGCGAAAATGTTTGTTTGAATTTCTTGGGCTTGTTTGGAGAATGAGTGTGCATCCACTGTATGGACTGTTCCTTCCTCTCTGCATTCACGAACTGAACCCATGTCTCGTCCCATCACGATTCTGTCGAGAAATTCGTCCCCCTCTTCCCGTAGCGCAGAAGGAATGTCAAAGCTGAGTCCATTCTTTGAGCTTTGTGTGAACGTCAGTTAGTTGTTTTGGTACCCACCGTCACAGAACTTGTGGTAACGCAATCTCTCTGTGACAATTCAAAACAGAATATTCCTCGAAATTTGAGGAAATTCAGCAGAAAGATCTGAAATTATGAAACGATGCTTTTCACCACGACTTGGTCGACTTTTTGAACGAGTATCATCAGTCACAATTGAGTGTCATCCTTGTCCCCCCTCGTCATGCACATATGTGCGCCCATCCCTGAATTTCCTGCACCAATCCTTCACAGAACTGTCACTCATAACATTATCACCGTACACATGACACAGTCGACGATGAATCTCGGAGGCGCTGTGTCCTTCTGCTTGCAGAAAACGAATCACACCGCGGACCTCATAGCTGGCGGGAGTGGCAGTGACAGGGTCCATATTTACTCGGTCCGCTACTCGTGAACAACTGAACAATTAGGACTGTGGGTTTGCAAGGTAGCGAGATAACACAATACTGATTGCTGCAGCAATGCGCCGTGTCGCTATGGCAACTAGTTTATTTTTACCAGCCAATCGGAGTTGATTTTGGAAAAGCCCTCATAATTATGCTGCACTGTTTCACATCGGTGTGGATTGCACTGAAAAATGTACCTACAATTTTTAGGGATATTTCGTTGTGGAAAGATATCATTATCTGAAATTGTACTAATAAATTGTAGAGGCATGTTTCTTAGATGAGAGAACATAATAAAATCCCTGATGTTGTTACTTAATAGATTGTGCCATTCTTTGGAAATGAAAAAAATTATACAAAACAGATTATATCTTTCCATGTCTTCTTCATCCCCATTGTATCTGTGTCAAGATGTCTTTTCTTGTTACATCCGCAGTAAATGAATAAATAATTTATGTGCATGATTCATATTTGAGTGGAACAAAAAAGTGATAGACATGTATTTGTGTATGGTTCCCAGTTGATGACTTTGTCTAGAAGGTGTATAAATAGTTACATAGTTAAGAACATAGCATTATGAATAATGCATAAATATTGCAATAATTTATTTGAATTTTCTTTTGGTTTGGTTTTCGTTTTAAGGACTATCTTCATTGCACATGGACTATTCCATCAAGTGCTCTGATTCTCCTCCCTTAGATCACACAAGGAGGATCTCAGCACAGTGCACGAACTTCGTAGCACATGCGAGAATCCCAGTGTGTGTATATAGGAATCACACATTCTATAAATACTTCCGTTGTGAGTAGGTTTCTAGTTTTTAAATTTTGCCAGGGCAGCGGCCTGATAGGCCTACTCTTTACAATTTTCAACTGCTGTGGGATTTTTAACATGCGCAACTTGCACACGGACCCTCCTATTTTTTCACACTTATCCGAGAAGGCTAGGCATCCGATCCCACTACCCCAGAGACCAGGGGGAGTATGACATCATTAGGACCACTGGATCTGAAGAAAAAATTTCCATAAATTATATTCCCACAACTGGGAAATCGAACCTGGTATCTCTAGAAACCCGAGGCAGATGCCATACCTCTTAGCCACTCTTTCTTTTATAATTGTTTAAACTGTGCTTGAAATATAAAGACCCCAAATATAACAGTGTGTGGGCAACCTCCTCACATAAAACCATTTACCACAGAACCCACCGATTCCAATAACACATTTATGCTTTTGGATATATGCCAACAGTGGGACCAGCTGTAATGGTGATGGATCCATGCTCCACATATGGAGCTTTAAGGATATGAATGAATGAAATATAATCTTACTTGGTGGCCCAGACAGCCACACCTTTTTCAAGCAGTGCCAAGACTTCTGGAGTTTTTAATCCTGGATACACGGCAGATTTGTGAGTGCATGGCATTTGGAGTCGCAGGTGCCTCCAAAGGCCCACAGGAAGTAAGGGTCTCATGCACCCCCTTGCCGCTTACTTCAAGTGGGAAATGGTAATCCCTTCTGAATATCTCACAGAGACTAAACTAACACTACACTTATCATCATCAGTCTGCTACCTCCACATTGAGATTGGCATGGAATGGATCTCCAGTGTCTTCTTTCCTCTTGTCTTCATGGTGAACTCTGAAGAATCTTTCATGGTCATATCTTAATGTGCGATGTTATACTACCCATGTATGCCGTGCAAGAGCATGGGCAATTTTATTAAGAATAAATAATAGGAACTAAAATAAGAAAATCAATGACAACTGACAATTATTTATATTAAGTTAATGGTTATGCCTAAATAAAAAGCGTAAGAAACGTGACGACTACAAAGTGCAAACTTAGAATTCAGTGTATGACAATGATGAATGAAAGTCTGTATGTAGGTTGACTGACAATAGTTCACGTCAGCAGTAATTCTCAAAAAATAAGTAAAGGTAATAAGAGAAACTCCTCCAATTAAGCTAGTGATCACTAACTAAAAATAGACTGAGAACCCTTCCAATGAACACAAATCATAAACTAGTATAGTCAGCAGAATTTAATAAAATAATATATCTTTCAACACGTAAACAGAATGACGTGACAACATTTTTCAGCAAAACATGTAAAACAAAAGCAGTTAAGCTAATTTTGTAGACCAGGCAGACGGAGGGCAAAGCCGAACAAACCGGAAACCCCAAGGTTCAGTTAGCCAAATAGAATAGCTTTTAGACCACAAAAGCGGCAAAATATATGAGAGACAGAAGAAAGCTAAAAGAGACTTTTCCGGAGACAAACCATCTTACAACACTAGTTGTCTGTGATTTGGCGCCCGATTTTTCACATATAGAGAGGTAAATCATGTCTATATGTTTGATACAGTAACTAACTCAATCAACGCTTGAAAAATAGTGACTTTAAATGCAACGTTTTTCTCTTCAAAGACTACAAACCCACTTAGCCCACTTAATTTCCATGTCAAAGGACAATAATTGCACATCAGTTAGAAAGAGAAGATATTCATGTTTACATTTTTTTTTTTTATCCTTGGGATAAGAAAATAGACGGACTAGTTGAAGAAGACAGAACAAGCTCTTCATTAATGAGCAAATTATAATTGAACTATTTCCAAGCACTATTTTACCAAAGCAAATGTAGTGAAGAAGTTAAGGATCTATTCATTACTTTGGTTTGTGTGTAAAACAATTCCAAGACATTGTGAGACAAAAAGATAATTGTAACTTTAACATTCAATCGTAAACAGGCTAATAAACTGTTTTCCTGGATTATTTTTAAAAACTGCCCGTAATACCAATGAGTATGCCCTTTTATTTTTAACCATGCTTGTCAGTACAATGCTCAATCGCAAGTATCAGGCAAAATGAATTTCGGAGAGGTAAAATCGCAAGCTGTGGCCTTCATGTAATTTGCCAGTTCGAATTGTCTGTACGACGTAATATCGAGCCAGGGTCTCAGACACCAGTCCAAATCCGGTCGACAGAAAAAATCCTACAAATAGATTCCTGTATCACCATCGGTCGCCAATGAAGCGGTGGATCGACGGCTCCCAAACCTACTAAAAGTGTAGACTGACTGCAAACAGTATCTTGATGTTTATTAAAACTAGCCCGAACTCCACTGTGATGTGGTTAAACCATGTCCATCAAATGCAGCTTTTAACGCCAATGTTCACCCAACAATCGACGTTTTTAAAGTATTAAAAGATAACTAATCTAGAAACTCTGTCTGTCTCCATGTTGCAAACAACCAACGAAAGGAAGAGAACTATAATAAGGAAACTACTGTAAAATTAGAAACCAGACTAACTAACAAGAGAAGAACCATAGCATAACACCAAAAGACACAAAACTGGTACTCAATCAAGAACAAATTCTTATCCTCAAAGAGCGAGCCCAAGAAAACCCCAAAACGTACGTGGCCAACATTCTCGTCCGGATTGAACTTTGCCTGGATTATATCGCTGATACCGCCGCGATGTTGATAAAGATAGTGTTATATGAATATTGTGTGGTTAAATGATACCGTACAGTGATACAGTCTAAAACGGTTTGCTGAACCGCTAGAATGTTAGGCCACCACTGATAATTCTATCTAATTGAAACCAGTGGTAGATAAGTGAAGAAGGCGTAAATGTTGTTTTCTCCCTTAATATAGGCCACGCCCCCTCAGGGCTATTTGTAAATATGTCCCTACTGCTGTCACTATGCCTTGAATGATCAGAGTAGGTGTGTACTGGCACATTCATCCATCACAGTGACAAACATTAGGAATTCAATGTATCGTTTGAACGAATAGCAAACGTTGAAATAATTGGTTTATTTACGTTACAACACAGACGACGACACAGATGAAGATACAGCATAGTACATGATATTTGAATAAAGGTATTCATGAAGCTCCCACCACTCCACGGCGCTTAAGTACAGCGCCATAATGGCGCACACACCTCATCTCAATCCTTTTACAACTCTCCTAATGAACTGCTTTCACCGCAGTTAGAAATATGGCCTCATAACTGATAGCATAATGTTGCACTTCTCATTGAAGATGACCATCACGATTTTCCTCAAAGGGACTATTGCCTCCCCCCTTCTTTCTCACCAAGGCTGCTCCCCGGCAGTTGAATAATCATCGTCAGCTATATAATATCCAAGGCCATAATTCATAAATAGTGGTGCACTTCCTCTAGAAGATGCACATCACCATAATCCTCAAAGGAAAGACTGCGGCACACAGCAGTCTGCAGTAATAAAACCTGCATAATATCTATATAATACGGCCTATAAAGTCATGTATTCCTCTCAAGACTCTATATATATGGCCGTAATCTCCTTCACAAAATGTCTATGTGCCTACAAAGTAATCTCTACATCTCGACTCTTCATAGCGCCTAAATAGACTATACATATGGCCTTCACAGTCATGTCTTCCCTCCCATGACTCTATATATGGCCTAATCTCCTTCACAAAAAAAACGTTCTATGGCCTACAAAGTAGTCTCTTTACCTCTCGGACTCTTCATAGCGCCTAATTGTAGACTTCTTCACAAAAAAATGTCCTATGGCCTACCAAGTAGTCTCTTTACCTCTCGGACTCTTCATAGCGCCTACATAGACTAGTGGTACACTTCTCACAGAAACGTAAACCTAAATAACCAACTCACTCAATAAGCTGCATCGACTACAGTCATAAATATTAATACATAACCATCCTCCAATAATCTAACGCATGGAAAGAATGCATATGCAGGAAGAATATTCAGCTACAGCACAGGCCTGTTCAAAAAGTCTCCACCGAGACACACACATTTGAAAAACACTCTACCATTTTCAACACCGAACACTGGTCGGGACCACACACTTAGAAAAACACCAAAGTTGACTTCACCCTGTCAACCTCAGAACCCGACTCCCAGCGGTCACAAAATCTCCCGCCTAAACAGTCACGGGACTTCGCAGTTCACCACCGCTCAGTCCCTTCCACGGACTAGCCGTGCGAACTATTTACAGTTCTAACAATACAGACCAGCGCTCAAGACGCTATCTGTACCCTATGACCTCTCTCATATATTTGTTAACCCAAAACACCGTTAATCAAGTCTACAAGCGATGTAACCCTTAGTTTACTGTGACCAACCCATATACAAAGTATCACCTCCCTTTTTAACCTTAACAATCGCATAACACACAACGCTAGAGATTCCACTATACGATCAAAACACATGTCTGGCCATTAAATGACAATTTAATATACAACGCTAGTAATAAACATATTAGAACAATTGAAACCATCAACAAACAAATAACCAGTGGCGCTGCCACACCCACTTACAGTGCTGACTTCCTCTTGCATATTTGCCTTCTTCATTCCATTATGGTTTTCAGCAAGGTGATATGTATTTTTATGTGACCAAAATATTTGTAGCTGTCAATCTTTCTCATTCATTATTTCTTTTTTTCATTCTTTGCCTTTCTAGGACTTCTTTATTTGTTTTCTTTTCTTTCCGTGAGAAACATTATAAATCCCAATTTTAATTAACACACTGGAAATAACACACTACAGATTCTGAAGATAGTGTGTTGCGTTCAAGAAAGCAGGTAAGAACAATCTAAAGTATGAGACAATTTAGGTGGCATTAATATTCTTCTGAATTTATGACATTACAACCCCTGTATCTAATTACTTAATAGGTACTACCGATCAGTGTAACTGTGGCACTGATAAAATGACTGCTGAACATCTGCTTCAAAGTTGCCCAACATATGCGGAACAGAGAAAGCGCATATGGCCGACACCAGTACCATTCGTGGAAAAGCTCTACGGAGATTCAAATAGCCTCAAACTGACTACTGCTTTCTTTTAAACCATTTAAGTAGACGTCTGAGAGTATACGAAAAAGGGGGGGGGGGGGTGTTACACTTGAATGTAACAGTTCCTGAAACCTGCTACAACGATAAATATGGAGCCAAGAGCCAGGGATCCAGACGTCCAGGACGACCCAGAGTTTGCTGGGAGGACCCAGGACTAGATTGGAACCAGGCCAGGAGGAAGACAGCCGATAGGATTGTATGGCGCTCTCTCTGGCAAACATCTACACCCTAGGGTAAAAGAGGAACGAATAAGTTAGTAAGTTCCTGACACAGGAGCGTAGCAAGACAAACTTGTGTCCTTTGCATCTAGCTACAATCAGTCAATACCCTTTAGCTCCCCAAGGAGCAAAGGCCATTAATAAACATATGCTAAGTCCTCCTGTCACATGCCATCAGTTCAAGTTCATCGATCAAAGGGGTCATGGCTCAAACAAAAGTTAAGAAAGGGATCTAATAATAATAGCCCCTTCAGTCATAACTGACTATGGGAATGCGCCCCTGAGGTGGCAGCCCTCAGCTGCTTATTTTCCTGGTGCTCCTTTCGACGTTTTCTCCTCACCTCTGCTTCTTGTGTGAGCCTCTCTTCGCCCAATCTGAGGTGGTGCCGTAAATAGCATCGCCACTTAGTGCGATCGGCAGCTTCATCCTCCCATGTTGCTGGATCCATGTCCAATGCCCTCATATCTCTCTTGCACACATCTTTGAACCTCAGCTGTGGTCGCCCAACTGTTCTCTTGCCATCTGCTAATTGTCCGTAGAAGATATCTTTTGGGATGCGACCATCTTCCATACGGCGAACATGGCCAAGCCAGCGAAGTCTGCGCTGTCTAAGCAGCGTATACATACTTTGAAGGCCAGCACGTGACAACACCTCAACATTTGTCACTTTATCTTTCCACGAGATGCCGAGGATGCGGCGTAGACACCGCAAATGGAAGGTATTGAGCCTTCTTTCTTGCTTAGCATAGGTCGTCCAGGTCTCGCTGCCATATAGGAGTGTGCTGGTGACGCAGGCATTATATACCGCAGCTTTGGTCTTCATTGTGAGTTTAGAGTTTCCCCAAACACGCGATGTGAGGCGGGCAAAGGTAGCTGCAGCTTTGCCAATGCGGCGGTCGATTTCTGTATCCAGTGAGAGTTTGTCATTGATGGTAGACCCTAGGTATGTGAAGTGGTGCACCACTGCCAATTCATAGTTATCGATAGTGATAACTGGTGCAGCACCCACATCCTGACTCAGCACATTCGTTTTCTTTAGACTTATTGTGAGGCCAAAGTCCTTGCATGCTTTAGTGAAGCGATTCATCAAGCTCTGAAGCTCCTGTTGGCTTTGAGTGACGACTGCAGCATCATCAGCGAACAACAAGTCTCTTATAGTGACCCTTCTGATTTTTGTTTTTGCCTTCAGCCTTGAAAGATTAAACAGACGGCCATCTGACCTAGTGTGAAGGCATATTCCTTCAGTTGCATCTCTGAATGCATGTTTCAAGAGTAAGCCAAAGAAGATACCGAAGAGGGTCGGAGCCAGAACACAGCCTTGTTTAACGCCACTTCGTATATCAAAGGGCTGTGACGTGCTTCCAGCATTTTGGACTGTTCCCTTCATGTCGTCATGGAATGACTTTATCATTTTCAGCATTTTAGAAGGGCAGCCTATTTTCAGGAGGATTTTAAAGAGTCCATCCCTACTAACCAGGTCGAATGCTTTTGTGAGGTCTATAAAGGCGATATATAATGGTCTTTTCTGCTCTCTTGATTTTTCCTGAAGCTGGCGGAGAGAGAAGATCATGTCTGTTGTTGATCTGCCAGCTCGGAATCCACACTGTGCCTCTGGATATATGCGCTCAGCTAACTTGTGTAGTCGCATTAAGATGACTTTGGCAAAAACCTTACCAACAATACTAAGAAGAGAGATGCCTCTGTAGTTATTGCAATCACTTCTGTCTCCTTTATTTTTATACAGTGTTACAATCTTGGCATCTCGCATGTCTTGAGGAATAGTTGTCTCTTCCCAGCACTGGCACAGCATCCTATGCAGGGGATGTAATAGCGTGCTCTTACAGCATTTGATTAAATCAGGAGGAATCCCATCACTGCCTGGTGCTTTGCCAGAGGCCAAGCTATCAATGGCCTTACTGAGTTCCTCTAATGTTGGTTCGGCATCCAGCTCCTCCATAGTTGGCAGACTAGTGACAGCATCAAGGGCTGCAGGCGTAACGGTATTGTCTCTAGCGTAAAGCTCAGAGTAGTGCTCGACCCACCTCTCCATCTGCTTACCCTTATCGGTTAGCTTCTCTCCGCTGATGGTTTTTAGCGGTGCCGTCTTACTTTTATGGGGGCCAAGTGCTTTCTTTATACCGTCATACATTTGTCTAATGTTGCCTGTTTGCGCTGCGATCTGGATGCTCTCACTGAGCTGGAGCCAATAGTCATTTGCACAGCGTCGAGCAGTTTGTTGAACTTTGCTTCTCGTAGCCCTCAGGATCTGTAGTGTTCTGGCACTCGGTGAACGTTTGTATTCATTCATAGCACTGCGCTTAGCTTCAATAACAGGTGCCATCACATCTGATGAAGCGTCAAACCAGTCATTTGACTTTGCTGTTTTCTTACCAAAGGTGGCAAGTGCAGTACTTTGAATGGTGTTCCGTAGATGCTCCCAGTTCTCTGTAATAGTATCACCATGCTGAGGGCTACTGAGCACTTTCTTGAAGGTCGCAGTGAATTGAGCGATCATGAAAGGGTCTGACATCTTGCTGGTATCAATGCGTGGTTTCCCTTCATGTCTGACACGATAGAGTTTTCTTGGTTGTGCTCTGATTTTGCAGCAAACCAAGGAGTGATCTGTGTCACAGTCTGCACTAGGGTACGAGCGCGTGGAGAGCACAGACCTGAGGAGTGGCCTTCTGACGAGAATCAGGTCAAGTTGGTGCCAGTGCTTGGATCGTGGGTGTCTCCATGACACCTTATGCTGGGGTTTTGTCTGAAAGTAGGTGTTGGTCACACAGAGGTCATGGTGGACGCACAACTCTAAGAGCCGTTGTCCATTTTCATTCATCTTGCCAATACCAAACCTGCCCAGACATGAAGGCCATGAAACATTATCGGCACCCACTCTAGCGTTAAAGTCACCAAGGAAAACAAGCTGTTCTTGCCTAGGTATGCTTTTGATTACTGCTGCTAGATTTTCGTAGAACTCATCTTTAGCTTCTGAGGCAGAGTACAGAGTAGGAGCATACACACTGACAAGGGTGATGGGACCTGTGCTAGTTTGCAGGCGGAGCGTTAACAGGCGTTCTGATCCATTCTCGCCTGGTTCAACCATGTTAGTTAGCGATTTTTTTGACCGCAAAACCTACTCCGTGTTCTCTAGCTTTATCAAGATCTTTCCCTTGCCAATAAAATGTGTAGTCCTTCTCGCTCACCATTCCAGAGCCCGCCAGGCTCGTTTCCTGAAGTGCAGCTATATCCACCTGAAGTCGTTTAAGCTCATCATTAATTATGGCTGTCTTCCTTACATCGTTTACATCCTGTAGGTTTTCGGATAGTCCAGTCAACATAGTCCGGACGTTCCAGCATCCCAATCTGAGAGTTTGCTTATTTCTATTTTTTCGATAATTGCTTGGTGCAAAATTTTCTGTCCACAGTTCGGGTTTGACCCTAATCCCCATGCACCCAATGGGGAAAGCAGACAGTGGCGGGACAACACCTTATTGACTGGGGGCTGCCCAGCTTGAAGCGGGCGGTAGCTGTCCAGTGAGATCCTAGAACCTCTCCCACTGTCGGAAGTAGCCCCTGGCGCCATGCCCTACGCCAATTGGGCAAAATGCTTATAACCGGTAACTGCTACTTCCCGTGTTTTGCCGACACCTAAAGGGTGAAGCTGGAGTGTCCTCTCCAGGGCGCGAGCTTGGGCACAGTTATATGGAGATCAAGCTGTTGCCCATGCAGCATGTTCCCCCTCTCCACACAGCCGGTAGATCCAAAGGAACGGCAGTAGCCGATACAGTTTGGTACCAGCCATGTCGCAGGAGTTGCCAGAATAATGTCGAATCGACATTAGACTGCCTTAGGGACTCCGACTCCGGATTTATCCTCAGGGTTTACTCCCGAAGCCAATTCCACAAATGGATATTCCCGCAAGGCAGCGGTGGTTTGAATTCAGAGTTCCTTCTCTTAGATAAGCTACCAACCAAGGATCACGAGCCCTATCTGCCCGAAAGTGATCTACCAGGGTTATTAAAAGGTCACTTCCTGTTTTTACATCATGTCTAAACAAGGGGCAATAACTGCCATTTGATTAATAAGTTTTATTTTTATTTCCAGAAGTAAAATAATATAAAATAAAATTTAAAATAGCCAATAAACTAACGTGACAAGAGACAGCAAAAACAGGTGCCCACTTTGGAATTATGGGCTGAACAGACCAAATCTCATGCAGTGTTGTAATGTTAACGTGTAATCGTATTTTGTGTGATTTTTTTTTTCGTACGCCCGCTAATACTCGAGGCGAAATCTCAGGTTATTGTTAATGTCTAACCTGACATTGATTTTACGTGAGTATCCCTTTTCTTGTGCAGAGACAGGTGTCCCTCGCCATTCAGGCAGATACTCGCCGATTTCGGAGGTACCCATTAGAGCTGGGTCGGCTCAGGAGCCGCCAATCCGTGGTCGACGACACTCCTTCAAATGTCTTCGCCAGGTCTCGAGTTAATCCAGTCCAATTCCCGGTCGACGAAAAATCCTCAAATGCCGTCGCCCGGGTTTGATCCTGAATCACCCGGTCGCCAGAGCGGTGTTGTAACCACTACGCTAGCGCGGCTCCCTATTTTGTGTGATAAAATAGAATATAGTATCACGGAAAATACATCCATTTTCACTGCAGAGATGGTGGCAATACTAAAAGCACTATAAATATTCTCTAATAACCCTCCCAAAAAACTAACAGTTTTAACTGACTCTCTTTCAACAATTCAAGCATTTAGAAACTTTCGAGAATGTAGTAGACCTGATACAGCAGAGGAAATATTTCTGGCTACTACGTACTTATATTCCAGAGGATGCTCAGTCTTAATTGTTTGGATACCTTCACATGTTGGCATAGAGGGAAATAAAAAGGCAGACAGAGAAGCCAAGAAAGGTAGATCTGATAAAAATCTAATAAATGTAGGGATGAGTAAATCAGAGATTAAGAGCTTAATTAAAGATTTAATAACAGATGAATGGAAAGCAGAGTGGGATAAAAATCTGAAAGGAAGACATGCATATAAGATGTTCAAGGCTCCAACAAGAAAATGTCAGATATCTAGGGAATTGAAAATTCCCAGTAATAAGAAACTTAACAGACTACAGCTGGGAAAAGGCTATTTCAGAATAGAAGAACCTTACTGTGCAGGATGTCTACAAGACAATAATATAGAACATTTCTTGTTAAAATGTAAGAGGTATGAACAAATGAGAATACCAATATTAGATTATTTGCAGGCATCAAACTTACCTATAAATATAGTGAAATATTAATTGTAAAGGCCTTGGTTCAGCTGTTTAACAGATATTTAATTGACTTTCAGCTGTTGAAAGTCAGATGCATTGTAAGAACAGCATCAGACCTTCACATTCCCAACCACTATATATTAACATTTGTTTGTGTTAAATATTGTTTGGCTATATTATGCACTTCCCTAGGTCTGTCTATTCTCAACACCTCTTCTATATTTAAAGGTAAGTTTGATGCCTGCAAATAATCTAATATTGGTATTCTCATTTGTTCATACCTCTTACATTTTAACAAGAAATGTTCTATATTATTGTCTTGTAGACATCCTGCACAGTAAGGTTCTTCTATTCTGAAATAGCCTTTTCCCAGCTGTAGTCTGTTAAGTTTCTTATTACTGGGAATTTTCAATTCCCTAGATATCTGACATTTTCTTGTTGGAGCCTTGAACATCTTATATGCATGTCTTCCTTTCAGATTTTTATCCCACTCTGCTTTCCATTCATCTGTTATTAAATCTTTAATTAAGCTCTTAATCTCTGATTTACTCATCCCTACATTTATTAGATTTTTATCAGATCTACCTTTCTTGGCTTCTCTGTCTGCCTTTTTATTTCCCTCTATGCCAACATGTGAAGGTATCCAAGCAATTAAGACTGAGCATCCTCTGGAATATAAGTACGTAGTAGCCAGAAATATCTCCTCTGCTGTATCAGGTCTACTACATTCTCGAAAGTTTCTAAATGCTTGAATTGTTGAAAGAGAGTCAGTTAAAACTGTTAGTTTTTTGGGAGGGTTATTAGAGAATATTTATAGTGCTTTTAGTATTGCCACCATCTCTGCAGTGAAAATGGATGTATTTTCCGTGATACTATATTCTATTTTATCACACAAAATAGGGAGCCGCGCTAGCGTAGTGGTTACAACACCGCTCTGGCGACCGGGTGATTCAGGATCAAACCCGGGCGACGGCATTTGAGGATTTTTCGTCGACCGGGAATTGGACTGGATTAACTCGAGACCTGGCGAAGACATTTGAAGGAGTGTCGTCGACCACGGATTGGCGGCTCCTGAGCCGACCCAGCTCTAATGGGTACCTCCGAAATCGGCGAGTATCTGCCTGAATGGCGAGGGACACCTGTCTCTGCACAAGAAAAGGGATACTCACGTAAAATCAATGTCAGGTTAGACATTAACAATAACCTGAGATTTCGCCTCGAGTATTAGCGGGCGTACGAAAAAAAAAAAAATCACACAAAATACGATTACACGTTAACATTACAACACTGCATGAGATTTGGTCTGTTCAGCCCATAATTCCAAAGTGGGCACCTGTTTTTGCTGTCTCTTGTCACGTTAGTTTATTGGCTATTTTAAATTTTATTTTATATTATTTTACTTCTGGAAATAAAAATAAAACTTATTAATCAAATGGCAGTTATTGCCCCTTGTTTAGACATGATGTAAAAACAGGAAGTGACCTTTTAATAACCCTGGTAGATCACTTTCGGGCAGATAGGGCTCGTGATCCTTGGTTGGTAGCTTATCTAAGAGAAGGAACTCTGAATTCAAACCACCGCTGCCTTGCGGGAATATCCATTTGTGGAATTGGCTTCGGGAGTAAACCCTGAGGATAAATCCGGAGTCGGAGTCCCTAAGGCAGTCTAATGTCGATTCGACATTATTCTGGCAACTCCTGCGACATGGCTGGTACCAAACTGTATCGGCTACTGCCGTTCCTTTGGATCTACCGGCTGTGTGGAGAGGGGGAACATGCTGCATGGGCAACAGCTTGATCTCCATATAACTGTGCCCAAGCTCGCGCCCTGGAGAGGACACTCCAGCTTCACCCTTTAGGTGTCGGCAAAACACGGGAAGTAGCAGTTACCGGTTATAAGCATTTTGCCCAATTGGCGTAGGGCATGGCGCCAGGGCTACTTCCGACAGTGGGAGAGGTTCTAGGATCTCACTGGACAGCTACCGCCCGCTTCAAGCTGGGCAGCCCCCAGTCAATAAGGTGTTGTCCCGCCACTGTCTGCTTTCCCCATTGGGTGCATGGGGATTAGGGTCAAACCCGAACTGTGGACAGAAAATTTTGCACCAAGCAATTATCGAAAAAATAGAAATAAGCAAACTCTCAGATTGGGATGCTGGAACGTCCGGACTATGTTGACTGGACTATCCGAAAACCTACAGGATGTAAACGATGTAAGGAAGACAGCCATAATTAATGATGAGCTTAAACGACTTCAGGTGGATATAGCTGCACTTCAGGAAACGAGCCTGGCGGGCTCTGGAATGGTGAGCGAGAAGGACTACACATTTTATTGGCAAGGGAAAGATCTTGATAAAGCTAGAGAACACGGAGTGGGTTTTGCGGTCAAAAAATCGCTAACTAACATGGTTGAACCAGGCGAGAATGGATCAGAACGCCTGTTAACGCTCCGCCTGCAAACTAGCACAGGTCCCATCACCCTTGTCAGTGTGTATGCTCCTACTCTGTACTCTGCCTCAGAAGCTAAAGATGAGTTCTACGAAAATCTAGCAGCAGTAATCAAAAGCATACCTAGGCAAGAACAGCTTGTTTTCCTTGGTGACTTTAACGCTAGAGTGGGTGCCGATAATGTTTCATGGCCTTCATGTCTGGGCAGGTTTGGTATTGGCAAGATGAATGAAAATGGACAACGGCTCTTAGAGTTGTGCGTCCACCATGACCTCTGTGTGACCAACACCTACTTTCAGACAAAACCCCAGCATAAGGTGTCATGGAGACACCCACGATCCAAGCACTGGCACCAACTTGACCTGATTCTCGTCAGAAGGCCACTCCTCAGGTCTGTGCTCTCCACGCGCTCGTACCCTAGTGCAGACTGTGACACAGATCACTCCTTGGTTTGCTGCAAAATCAGAGCACAACCAAGAAAACTCTATCGTGTCAGACATGAAGGGAAACCACGCATTGATACCAGCAAGATGTCAGACCCTTTCATGATCGCTCAATTCACTGCGACCTTCAAGAAAGTGCTCAGTAGCCCTCAGCATGGTGATACTATTACAGAGAACTGGGAGCATCTACGGAACACCATTCAAAGTACTGCACTTGCCACCTTTGGTAAGAAAACAGCAAAGTCAAATGACTGGTTTGACGCTTCATCAGATGTGATGGCACCTGTTATTGAAGCTAAGCGCAGTGCTATGAATGAATACAAATTCACCGAGTGCCAGAACACTACAGATCCTGAGGGCTACGAGAAGCAAAGTTCAACAAACTGCTCGACGCTGTGCAAATGACTATTGGCTCCAGCTCAGTGAGAGCATCCAGATCGCAGCGCAAACAGGCAACATTAGACAAATGTATGACGGTATAAAGAAAGCACTTGGCCCCCATAAAAGTAAGACGGCACCGCTAAAAACCATCAGCGGAGAGAAGCTAACCGATAAGGGTAAGCAGATGGAGAGGTGGGTCGAGCACTACTCTGAGCTTTACGCTAGAGACAATACCGTTACGCCTGCAGCCCTTGATGCTGTCACTAGTCTGCCAACTATGGAGGAGCTGGATGCCGAACCAACATTAGAGGAACTCAGTAAGGCCATTGATAGCTTGGCCTCTGGCAAAGCACCAGGCAGTGATGGGATTCCTCCTGATTTAATCAAATGCTGTAAGAGCACGCTATTACATCCCCTGCATAGGATGCTGTGCCAGTGCTGGGGAAGAGACAACTATTCCTCAAGACATGCGAGATGCCAAGATTGTAACACTGTATAAAAATAAAGGAGACAGAAGTGATTGCAATAACTACAGAGGCATCTCTCTTCTTAGTATTGTTGGTAAGGTTTTTGCCAAAGTCATCTTAATGCGACTACACAAGTTAGCTGAGCGCATATATCCAGAGGCACAGTGTGGATTCCGAGCTGGCAGATCAACAACAGACATGATCTTCTCTCTCCGCCAGCTTCAGGAAAAATCAAGAGAGCAGAAAAGACCATTATATATCGCCTTTATAGACCTCACAAAAGCATTCGACCTGGTTAGTAGGGATGGACTCTTTAAAATCCTCCTGAAAATAGGCTGCCCTTCTAAAATGCTGAAAATGATAAAGTCATTCCATGACGACATGAAGGGAACAGTCCAAAATGCTGGAAGCACGTCACAGCCCTTTGATATACGAAGTGGCGTTAAACAAGGCTGTGTTCTGGCTCCGACCCTCTTCGGTATCTTCTTTGCCTTACTCTTGAAACATGCATTCAGAGATGCAACTGAAGGAATATGCCTTCACACTAGGTCAGATGGCCGTCTGTTTAATCTTTCAAGGCTGAAGGCAAAAACAAAAATCAGAAGGGTCACTATAAGAGACTTGTTGTTCGCTGATGATGCTGCAGTCGTCACTCAAAGCCAACAGGAGCTTCAGAGCTTGATGAATCGCTTCACTAAAGCATGCAAGGACTTTGGCCTCACAATAAGTCTAAAGAAATCGAATGTGCTGAGTCAGGATGTGGGTGCTGCACCAGTTATCACTATCGATAACTATGAATTGGCAGTGGTGCACCACTTCACATACCTAGGGTCTACCATCAATGACAAACTCTCACTGGATACAGAAATCGACCGCCGCATTGGCAAAGCTGCAGCTACCTTTGCCCGCCTCACATCGCGTGTTTGGGGAAACTCTAAACTCACAATGAAGACCAAAGCTGCGGTATATAATGCCTGCGTCACCAGCACACTCCTATATGGCAGCGAGACCTGGACGACCTATGCTAAGCAAGAAAGAAGGCTCAATACCTTCCATTTGCGGTGTCTACGCCGCATCCTCGGCATCTCGTGGAAAGATAAAGTGACAAATGTTGAGGTGTTGTCACGTGCTGGCCTTCAAAGTATGTATACGCTGCTTAGACAGCGCAGACTTCGCTGGCTTGGCCATGTTCGCCGTATGGAAGATGGTCGCATCCCAAAAGATATCTTCTACGGACAATTAGCAGATGGCAAGAGAACAGTTGGGCGACCACAGCTGAGGTTCAAAGATGTGTGCAAGAGAGATATGAGGGCACTGGACATGGATCCAGCAACATGGGAGGATGAAGCTGCCGATCGCACTAAGTGGCGATGCTATTTACGGCACCACCTCAGATTGGGCGAAGAGAGGCTCACACAAGAAGCAGAGGTGAGGAGAAAACGTCGAAAGGAGCACCAGGAAAATAAGCAGCTGAGGGCTGCCACCTCAGGGGCGCATTCCCATAGTCAGTTATGACTGAAGGGGCTATTATTATTAGATCCCTTTCTTAACTTTTGTTTGAGCCATGACCCCTTTGATCGATGAACTTGAACTGATGGCATGTGACAGGAGGACTTAGCATATGTTTATTAATGGCCTTTGCTCCTTGGGGAGCTAAAGGGTATTGACTGATTGTAGCTAGATGCAAAGGACACAAGTTTTTTTTTCTTGCTACGCTCCTGTGTCAGGAACTTACTAACTTATTCGTTCCTCTTTTACCCTAGGGTGTAGATGTTTGCCAGAGAGAGCGCCATACAATCCTATCGGCTGTCTTCCTCCTGGCCTGGTTCCAATCTAGTCCTGGGTCCTCCCAGCAAACTCTGGGTCGTCCTGGACGTCTGGATCCCTGGCTTACTTGGCTCCATAAAGCATCGTTGTATGCAGGTTTTCAGGAAACTGTTACATTCAAGTGTAACACCCCCCCCCCCTTCTTTTTTCGTATACTCTCAGACGTCTACTTAAATGTGTTCAAAGAAAGTAGTAGTCAGTTTAAGGCTATGTGAATCTCCGTAGAGCTTTTCCACGACTGGTACTGGAGTCGGCCATATGCGCTTTCTCTGTTCCGTATATGTTTGGCAACTTTGAAGCAGATGTTCAGCAGTCATTTTATCAGTGCCACAGTTACACTGATCGGTAGTACCTATTAAGTAATTAGATACAGGGGTTGTAATGTCATAAATTCAGAAGAATATTAATGCCACCTAAATTGTCTCATACTTTAGATTGTTCTTACCTGCTTTCTTGAACGCAACACACTATCTTCAGAATCTGTAGTGTGTTATTTCCAGTGTTAATTAAAATTGGGATTTATAATGTTTCTCACGGAAAGAAAAGAAAACAAATAAAGAAGTCCTAGAAAGGCAAAGAATGAAAAAAAGAAATAATGAATGAGAAAGATTGACAGCTACAAATATTTGTCACATAAAAATACATATCACCTTGCTGAAAACCATAATGGAATGAAGAAGGCAAATATGCAAGAGGAAGTCAGCACTGTAAGTGGGTGTGGCAGCGCCACTGGTTATTTGTTTGTTGATGGTTTCAATTGTTCTAATATGTTTATTACTAGCGTTGTATATTAAATTGTCATTTAATGGCCAGACATGTGTTTTGATCGTATAGTGGAATCTCTAGCGTTGTGTGTTATGCGATTGTTAAGGTTAAAAAGGGAGGTGATACTTTGTATATGGGTTGGTCACAGTAAACTAAGGGTTACATCGCTTGTAGACTTGATTAACGGTGTTTTGGGTTAACAAATATATGATAGAGGTCATAGGGTACAGATAGCGTCATGAGCGCTGGTCTGTATTGTTAGAACTGTAAATAGTTCGCACGGCTAGTCCGTGGAAGGGACTGAGCGGTGGTGAACTGCGAAGTCCCGTGACTGTTTAGGCGGGAGTTTTTGTGACCGCTGGGAGTCGGGTTCTGATGTTGACAGGGTGAAGTCAACTTTGGTGTTTTTCTAAGTGTGTGGTCCCGACCAGTGTTCGGTGAAAATGGTAGAGTGTTTTTCAATGTGTGTCTCGGTGGAGACTTTTTGAACAGGCCTGTAGCTGAATATTCTTCCTGCATATGCATTCTTCCATGCGTTAGATTATTGGAGGATGGTATGTATTAATATTTATGACTGTAGTCGATGCAGCTTATGAGTGAGT
This sequence comes from Oreohelix idahoensis, assembly GCA_024509875.1. Lineage (NCBI taxonomy): Eukaryota > Metazoa > Mollusca > Gastropoda > Stylommatophora > Oreohelicidae > Oreohelix > Oreohelix idahoensis. The sequence goes on along the minus strand of JAMPIV010009300.1, from coordinate 89,516 downwards.
TGGTTATTAGGTACGTTCTGTGAGAAGTGTACCACTAGTCTATGTAGGCGCTATGAAGAGTCCGAGAGGTAAAGAGACTACTTGGTAGGCCATAGACATTTTTGTGAAGAAGTCTACAATTAGGCGCTATGAAGAGTCCGAGAGGTAAAGAGACTACTTTGTAGGCCATAGACGTTTTTGTGAAGGAGATTAGGCCATATATAGAGTCTGGGAGGAAGACATGACTGTGTAGGCCATATGTATAGTCTATTTAGGCGCTATGAAGAGTCCGAGATGTAGAGATTACTTTGTAGGCCATAGACATTTTGTGAAGGAGATTAGGCCATATATAGAGTCTGAGAGGAATACATGACTTTATAGGCCGTATATAGATATTATGCAGGTTATATTACTGCAGACTGCTGTGTGCGCAGTCTTTCCTTTGAGGAATATGGTGATGTGCATCTTCTAGAGGAAGTGCACCACTATTTATGATTAGGCCTTGGATATATATAGCTGACGATGATTATTCAACTGCCGGGGAGCAGCCTTGGTGGAGAAGGGGGACATAGTCCCTTGAGGAAAATCGTGATGGTCATCTTCAATGAGAAGTGCATCATTATGCTATAAGTTATGAGGCCATATTTCTAACTGCGGTGAACGCAGTTCTTTAGGAGTGTTGTACAAGCATTTATATGAGGTGTGCGCCATTAGGCGCTGTACTTAAGCGCTGTGGAGTGTGGGAGCTTCATGAATACCTTTATTCAATATCATGTACTATGCTGTATTTCATCTGTGTCGTCGTCTGTGTTGTAACGTAAATAAACCATTATTTCAACGTTGCTATTCGTTCAACGATACATGAATTCAATGTTTGTCACTGTGATGGATGAATGTGCCAGTACACACCTACTCTGATCATTCTGGGCATAGTGACAGCAGTAGGGACATATTTACAAATAGCCCTGAGGGGGCGTGGCCTATATAAGGAGAACACATTTACGCCTTCATCACTTATCTACCACTGGTTTCAATTAGATAGAATTATCAGTGGTGGCCTAACATTCTAGCGGATCAGCAACCTTAGATGTATCAGTGGTATCATTTAACCACACAATATCAATAACACTAACTTTATCACATCGCGGCGGTATCAGCGATAATCCAGGCAAGTTCAATCCGGACGAGAATGTTGGCCACGTCGTTTTGGGGTTTTCTTGGCTCGCTCTTTGAGGATAAGAATTTGTTCTTGATTGACCAGTTTTGTTCTTTGGTGTTATGCTATGTTCTTCTCTTTGTTAGTTTCTGGTTTCTAATTTTCCAGTAGTTTCTATTAAGTTTCCTTTCTTTATAGGTTCTTAATCTTAATACTTTCTTTGTTGGTTTGGCAAAAAGCTGATGGACAGACAGAGTTTCTAGATAACAGAAAAGATAGTCAGTCACAATTAGTTATCAACACCAATCACAATATCAAAAACGTCGACAATCACTGGAACATCCACAGTTACGATTAATCACAATTTGAAGCATTGATGACAAGCATGGTTTAACATCACCATAGGAATACGGGCAGTTTTAAAATAAGTCCAGGAAAACAGTTTGCAGGCCTGTTTATTGATGTTACAATTATCTTTTGTCTCACAATGTCTTGATTGTTTTACACCAACCAAAATGAATAGATCCTTACTTCTTCACATTTGCTTTGGTAAAATAGTGCTTGGAAATAGTTCAATAATTTGCTCATTAATGAAGAGCTGTTCTGTCTTCTTCCCTAGTCCGTCTATCTTATCCAAGGAAAGTAAACATGAATATCTTCTCTTTCTAACTGATGTGCAATTATTGTCCTTTGACATGGAAATTAAGTGGCTAGTGGGTTTGTAGTCTTTGAAGAAAAACGTTGCATTTAAAGTCACTATTTTTCAGCGTTGATTGAGTAGTTACTGCTATCAACATATAGACATGATTACCTCTCCTATATGTGAAAAATCGGGCGCCAAACACAGACAACTAGCTGTTGTAAGATGGTGGTCTCCGGAAAAGTCTCTTTTAGCTTTCTTCTGTCTCTCATAATTTTGCCGCTTTTGTGGTCTAAAAGCTATTCTAATGGCTAACTGAACCTTGGGGTCCGGTTTGTTCGGCTTCTGCCCTCCGTCTGCCTGGTCTACAATTAGCTTACTGCTTTTGTTTTACATGTTTTGCTGAAAAATTGTCACGTCATTCTGTACGTGTTGAAAGATATATTATTTTATTAAATTCTGCTGACTATACTAGTTTATGATTTGAGTTCATTGGAAGGGTTCTCAGTCTATTTTAGTTAGTGATCACTAGCTTAATGGAGGAGTTTCTCTATTACCTTTACTATATTTTGAGAATTACTGCTGACGTGAACTATTGTCAGTCACTACATACAGACTTTCATTCATCATTGTCATACACTGAATTCTAAAAGTTTGCACTTTGTACCGTCACGTTTCTTACGCTTTTATTTAGCATAACCATTAACTAATATAAATAATTGTCAGTCTGTCATTGATTTTCTTATTTATCCTATTATTTATTCTTAATAAAATTGCCCATGCTCTTGCACGGCGACATGGGTAGATAACATTAAGATATGACCATGAAAGATTCTATCAGAGTTCACCATGAAGACAAGAGACAGAAGACACTGGAGATCCATTCCAGCCAATCTCAATGTGGAGGTAGCAGCTGATGATGATAAGTGTAGTGTTAGTTTAGTCTCTGTGAGATATCAGAAGGGATTGTTCACTTGAGTAAGCGGCAAGGGGTGCATGAGCCCCTTACTCCTGTGGGCCTTTGGAGGCACCTGCCAAATGCCATGCACTCAATCTGCCGTGTATCCAGGATTAAAAACTCCAGAAGTCTTGGCACTGCTTGAAAAAGGTGTGGCTGTCTGGGCCACCAAGTAAGATTATATTTCATTCATTCATATCCTTAAAGCTCCATATGTGGAGCATGGATCCATCACCATTACAGCTGGTCCCACTGTTGGCATATACCAAAGCATAAATGTGTTATTGGAACGGTGGTTTCTGTAGTAAATGGTTTTATGTGATGAGGTTGCCCACACACTGTTATATTTGGGGTCTTTATATTTCAAGCACAGTTTAAACAATTATAAAAGAAAGAGTGGCTAAGAGGTATGGCATCTGCCTCGGGTTCTAGAGATACCAGGTTCGATTCCCAGTTGAGGGAATATAATTTATGGAAATTTTTCTTCAGATCCAGTGGTCCTAATGATGTCATACTCCCCCCTGGTCTCCTGGGTAGTGGGATCGGATGCCTAGCCTTCTCGGATAAGTGTGAAAAAATAGGAGGTCCCGTGTGCAGGTTGCGCATGTTAAAAATCCCACAGCAGTTGGAAATCGTAAAGAGTAGGCCTATCAGGCCGCTGCCCTGGCAAAAATTGAAAAATTAGAAACCTACTCACAACAAAAATATTTATAGAATGTGTGATTCCTATATACACACATTGGGATTCTCACGTGCTTCGGAGTTCATGCACTGTGCTGAGATCCTCCTTGTGTGATCTAAGGGAGGAGATCAGAGCACTGATGGAATAGTCCATGTGCAATGAAGATAGTCCTTAAAACGAAACCAAACCAAAAGAAAATTCAAATAAATTATTGCAATATTTATGCATTATTCATAATGCTATGTTCTTAACTATGTAACTATTTATACACCTTCTAGACAAAGTCATCAACTGGGAACCATACACAAATACATGTCTATCACTTTTTTGTTCCACTCAAATATGAATCATGCACATAAATTATTTATTCATTTACTGCGGATGTAACAAGAAAAGACATCTTGACACAGATACAATGGGGATGAAGAAGACATGGAAAGATATAATCTGTTTTGTATAATTTTTTTCATTTCCAAAGAATGGCACAATCTATTAAGTAACAACATCAGGGATTTTAATATGTTCTCTCATCTAAGAAACATGCCTCTACAATTTATTAGTACAATTTCAGATATCTTTCCACAACGAAATATCCCTAAAAATTGTAGGTACATTTTTCAGTGCAATCCACACCGATGTGAAACAGTGCAGCATAATTATGAGGGCTTTTCCAAAATCAACCTCCGATTGGCTGGTAAAAATAAACTAGTTGCCATAGCGACACGGCGCATTGCCTGCAGCAATCAGTATTGTGTTATCTCGCTACATGCAAACCCACAGTCCTAATTGTTCAGTTGTTCACGAGTAGCGACCGAGTAAATATGGACCCTGTCACTGCCACTCCCGCCAGCTATGAGGTCCGTGGTGTGATTCGTTTTCTGCAAGCAGAAGGACACAGCGCCTCCGAGATTCATCGTCGACTGTGTCATGTGTACGGTGATAATGTTATGAGTGACAGTTCTGTGAAGGATTGGTGCAGGAAATTCAGGGATGGGCGCACAGATGTGCATGACGAGGGGGGACAAGGATGACACTCAATTGTGACTGATGAACTCGTTCAAAAAGTCGACCAAGTCGTGGGTGAAAAGCATCGTTTCACGATTTCAGATCTTTCTGCTGAATTTCCTCAAATTTCGAGGAATATTCTGTTTTGAATTGTCACAGAGAGATTGCGTTACCACAAGTTCTGTGCACGGTGGGTACCAAAACAACTAACTGACGTTCACAAAGCTCAAAGAATGGACTCAGCTTTGACATTCCTTCTGCGCTACCGGGAAGAGGGGGACGAATTTCTCAACAGAATCGTGACTGGGGACGAGACGTGGGTTCAGTTCGTGAATGGAGAGACGAAGGAACAGTCCAAACAGTGGATGCACTCTCATTCTCTAAACAAGCCCAAAAATTCAAACAAACATTTTCGCACAGAAAAATGATGGCTACAGTGTTCTGGGACCGCAAGGGAATTTTGTTGATGGAATTCATGGCACCAGGGACCACAATAACGTCAGAAGTTTATTGTGAAACGCTGAAGAAGCTTCGGAGGTCGATCCAAAACAAAAGGCGCGGAATGCTCACCAAAGGCGTCGTTCTCCTGCATGAAAATGCGCGGCTGCACACTGAGGCTCGCAGAAAGACTTTACTCGAGCAGTTCAACTACGAGATTTTCAACCACCTCCCTTACAGCCTGGACTTGGCGCAAAGCAATTACCATCTCTTCAGCAAGATGAAGGTCTGGCTGGCTACCCAGCGCTACGAAACCAACGAGGAGCTCATGGCTGGAGTCAACTGGTTGGGTACCTTGGCAGGGTGGTTCCTTGAAGAGAGATTGCAAAAGCTGGTGCCACAGTGTGACACGTGCCTGAATTTGGGTGGCGACTATTCGGAAAGGTAATGCAGTTATGTATGTAAGTTTCGTATGTAATAATATTTTTTTCTCTCTATTTTTGATTCTTTTTACCAGCCAATCGGAGGTTGATTTTGGAATTGGCCTCGTATGTCTATAACTGAAACACTCTTGGAAGATCTGAGTGAGAAAGAAAAAAATCAATTAGTTGAATTGTTTTCAGAACTGACATCACTGCACTCTGGGCAAACCCACCAGACAACACAAAGGACATAAAAATAGACTCACTGGGAAACTGAACCAGTGTCCTCCTTTCTGTCTTATGAGTGCCTGCTGTTTACCAAAAATGATTCATTCATTTACTGCGGATGTAACAAGAAAAGAGATCTTGAGACAGGTTCAAAGGGGATGAAGAAGACATGGAAAGAACTTCAGCAGACGGCACGGGACAGGAAGACTTAGCATAAGTTTGTTGAAGGCCTATGTTCCTTGGGGAGTTGATAGGTAAAAGAAGAAATATAACAATATTATGTGTTGATATGAATAGCAGAGATCACAGACAACTCAAAATTAGTTTTGGTTACATGGTATGTACACATCAAATTCATTCAATTTGTTCACAGAATAGTAGCAACTGATTATTTCAAAATGTGAACATCAACTTTGCCTTTTGGACAAAGCCAACTCACTTCTCCACTACCATGAGGTGTAGAGGTTAGTCACAGAGCTTGCCATGCTATCCGATCTGCTGTCTTCCTGTACAGTCCTCGGTCCTTCAGGGATTGTCTAATGTTGTCCTCCCAACTAACTCTGGGTCATCCTGGAGGTCTGGATCCTTGGCTCTTGGTTTCCCATGTTAGTCGTGGTAGCTGGTCTATTCTGCAAATCATCGCAACTGGGACTATCCCACTCAGGTCTACAGGGGTTAGTTTCGAGGTTATGATGTATCATCTGGATGCAGACCCTTTCCCTTCTTGTCACTCGAACCTCTTCCTCAAATACCTCATTTATGAGGTCTGAAGCTGGCTCTTGTGGGCTGTAGTCAACAAATATGTGTGGATATGAAAAGTGGAGATCGCAGACAACTTGAAATGAGTTTTAGTTAAATGGTGTTTTATCGCCCTTCTATAAATAGGGTATATACACACATATACAATTCATTTGCAACACAGTATCATCTGACTATTCTAAAATGTGAAAATCTATTTCACCGTTTGGACAAAGTCAATTCAATTATAAATAAAGTGATGTAACAAGTTTGAGAACAGATTATGTACAGAGATTCTAGCACAAAAAATCATATGATAATGAATTCCCCCCCCCCATGAGAAATTACATTAGGAATCCTAATGGACAGCAGCTAAAAAAGAATAAAGTGCAAAGAAAAATCAGTACATAGTGATTCTCAAACTGATGGTACACAGATCCCCTAAACCCACCAGTTGTAAGCTGTTACTGGTGACCCATATTCAATCAATACCCTTTAGCTCCCCAAGGAGCATAGGCCTTCAACAAACACATGCCAAGTCTTCCTGTCCTGTGCCATCCGCTCAAGTTCTTTCCATGTTTTCATCATTTTCACCTGTTTCCAGTTCTCTTCTCCGTGTGTTACCGGGGCCCAAAAGGGGAGCAAAGAATAGTAACACAGTACCCTGCCAGGCATGTCGTAAAAAGCGACTAGGGAGGGTTGGGCATGGGGCTGTTTACCCCATCCCGTAAAAAAAACTGTTTACCACAAAAACTTCAACAAACATGGACAAGTCAAATAAAGAATATAAATCAACTCAGCCGCCCAAGACAGAAGAAGGTCCTCTGGAAAGGAGGCGCATGAAGCAACCTAGAGACATATATTTGGCTGTCATGAATTCTGATATGCTATTACATTTAAACACCCTGCATAGTTCCAGGGGATCTCTGAAGAGTAGTACTTCTGCACCCTCATGAATGTCAAACAAGGTGATTAACATGAGGTTGGGCCACCACTGCAAGGGGCCCAGCTAAAGTGGTGGCCCCATGCTCCGTTAGGAGTACAAAGGAAAACGATAATCATGATTATATTTAAACAATTAAAATTTTTCTACACATCTGCATTATCATCATTTAGTTTGCTTAGTCAACAGGTTGACATACTTCTGGGTAGAGATCCACAGAATTCACAGCCCTTCACAACAAGTGTTTTCTAAAAAGTATATAGTTCTCTAAAAAAATATATAGAAGCACCTCAGTGTGACCAAAACATCTCTATGCTCAGAATAAGTCACAACTGATCACAGAGAGGATGTACTTGTTTTAAATAATATTAAAATATGTACAATATTACATCATTTAAAACGTGATGAATTATTTACTAGTTACAATAATAATGAGATAATGTGACTTGACTTAAAACAACAAAAACAGTAACAATGAACAGGAGATGTAAGGTGTACGCTATTTCTTCTTTCTCTCCTCCTGGCAACGGGGACAGTACCACTTCCCTTTCGGTTTTGCCTTGAGCTGGACACAAGCAAAATGAAACCATTCGATTGGACACTGAGGAGATAATAAGAAACTAGAATTATGAATACTGCCGCAGTTTCAATGGTTCAAACAACATGACGCTGAAGCCTTCATTTGGATATCCATGTTATCACTATCTCCATCATTTTCCTTTTCGCCCTTTATGGAGCTCGGAGCAACCACTGCAAATAGCCCCCCCCCAGGAAGCTAGCACCACACCATTCATGTATTCTTGCAACAATGGTTTCTGTAGCAACTTCATTTACATGCAGTCTTGATCTATGTGACTTATCATGATCTATGTGACTTATCATGATCTATGTGACTTATCATGATCTATGTGATATCATGATCTATGTGATATCATTATCTATGTGATATCATTATCTATGTGACTATCTTGATCTATGTGATTATCTTGATCTATGTGATTATCATTATCTATGTGATTATCATTATCTATGTGACTATCATTATCTATGTGACTATCATTATCTATGTGACTATCTTGATCTATGTGACTATCATGATCTATGTGATATCATTATCTATGTGACTATCATTATCTATGTGACTATCATTATCTATGTGACTATCTTGATCTATGTGACTATCATTATCTATGTGACTATCATTATATATGTGACTATCATTATCTATGCGACTATCATTATCTATGCGACTATCTTGATCTATGTGACTATCATTATATATGTGACTATCGTTATATATGTGACTATCGTTATCTATGTGACTATCGTTATCTATGTGACTATCTTGATCTATGTGACTATCGTTATCTATGTGACTATCGTTATCTATGTGACTATCGTTATCTATGTGACTATCGTTATCTATGTGACTATCTTGATCTATGTGACTTTCGTTATCTATGTGACTATCGTTATCTATGTGACTATCGTTATCTATGAGACTCGTTATCTATGTGACTATCATTATCTATGTGACTATCGTTATCTATGTGACTATCGTTATCTATGTGACTATCATTATCTATGTGACTATCTTGATCTATGTGACTATCTTGATCTATGTGACTATCTTGATCTATGTGACTATCATTATCTATGTGACTATCATTATCTATGTGACTATCATTATCTATGTGACTATCTTGATCTTTGTGACTATCATTATCTATGTGACTATCTTGATCTTTATGACTATCTTGATCTTTGTGACTATCATTATCTATGTGACTATCATGATCTATGTGACTATCTTGATCTATGTGACTATCGTTATCTATGTGACTATCGTTATCTATGTGACTATCGTTATCTATGTGACTATCGTTATCTATGTGACTATCATTATCTATGTGACTATTGTTATCTATGTGACTATCGTTATCTATGTGACTATCATTATCTATGTGACTATCATTATCTATGTGACTATCATTATCTATGTGACTATCTTGATCTTTGTGACTATCATTATCTATGTGACTATCTTGATCTTTGTGACTATCATTATCTATGTGACTATCTTGATCTTTATGACTATCTTGATCTTTGTGACTATCATTATCTATGTGACTATCTTGATCTATGTGACTATCATGATCTATGTGACTATCATTATCATGCGCATTCCTTAAGAAGTTTGGAGAAACCACTGCTGGGAGCCTACACCAGAGCATTCATCTGCTCTTGCAGCTGTGCTTTCTGCTACCATTTGTTTCACATCAATGTTATCTATGTTATAGTCCACTTAGTTGAATCAACGTTATCTATGTTATAGTCCACATAGTTGAATCAATGTTATCTATGTTATAGTCCACATAGTTGAATCAATGTTATCTATGTTATAGTCCACTTAGTTGAATCAATGTTATCTATGTTATAGTCCACATAGTTGAATCAATGTTATCTATGTTATAGTCCACTTAGTTGAATCAATGTTATCTATGTTATAGTCCACTTAGTTGAATCAACGTTATCTATGTTATAGTCCACATAGTTGAATCAATGTTATCTATGTTATAGTCCACATAGTTGAATCAATGTTATCTATGTTATAGTCCACTTAGTTGAATCAATGTTATCTATGTTATAGTCCACATAGTTGAATCAATGTTATCTATGTTATAGTCCACTTAGTTGAATCAATGTTATCTATGTTATAGTCCACACAGTTGAATCAATGTTATCTATGTTATAGTCACATGTTGAATCAATGTTATCTATGTTATAGTCCACATAGTTGAATCAATGTTATCTATGTTATAGTCCACATAGTTGAATCAATGTTATCTATGTTATAGTCCACATAGTTGAATCAATGTTATCTATGTTATAGTCCACATAGTTGAATCAATGTTATCTATGTTATAGTCAACAGAGTTGAATCAATGTTATAGTCCACATAGTTGAATCAATGTTATCTATGTTATAGTCAACATAGTTGAATCAATGTTATCTATGTTATAGTCCACATAGTTGAATCAATGTTATCTATGTTATAGTCCACATAGTTGAATCAATGTTATCTGTTATAGTCAGCATAGTTGAATCAATGTTATCTATGTTATAGTCCACATAGTTGAATCAATGTTATCTATGTTATAGTCCACATAGTTGAATCAATGTTATCTATGTTATAGTCCACATAGTTGAATCAATGTTATCTATGTTATAGTCCACATAGTTGAATCAATGTTATCTATGTTATAGTCCACACAGTTGAATCAATGTTATCTATGTTATAGTCCACATAGTTGAATCAATGTTATCTGTTATAGTCAACATAGTTGAATCAATGTTATCTATGTTATAGTCCACATAGTTGAAATGTTATCTGTTATAGTCAACCTAGTTGAATCAATGTTATCTATGTTATAGTCCACATAGTTGAATCAATGTTATTTGTTATAATCAACATAGTTGAATCAATGTTATATATGTTATAGTCAACATAGTTGAATCTATGTTATAGTCCACTTAGTTGAATCAATGTTATCTTTGTTATAGTCAACATAGTTGAATCAATGTTATCTATGTTATAATCCACTTAGTTGAATCAATGTTATTTATGTTATAGTCCACTTAGTTGAATCAATGTTATCTATGTTATAGTCCACATAGTTGAATCAATGTTATCTATGTTATAGTCCACATAGTTGAATCAATATTCTCTGTTTCCAACAGAACCCTACAAAAGCCAGAGACAAAAAAGTCATTTTGATGCAGTTCGCATCAAAGTCTCTTCATTTCAGTGTGCACTGGGACAGGCAATGAAGTCTCTTAATTTCTGTGTGCACTGGTACAGGCAATGAAGTCTCTTAATTTATGTGTGCACTGGTACGAGTAATCAAGTCTCTTCATTTCTGAGTGCACTGGTATGAGCAATCAAGTCTCTTCATTTCGGTATGCACAGGTACGGGCACTCAAGTCTCTTCATTTCAGTGTGCACTGGGACGGGCCATGAAGTCTCTTAATTTCTGTGTGCACTGGTACGAGCAATCAAGTCTCTTAATTTCTGTGTGCACTGGTACGAGCAATTAAGTCTCTTCATTTCAGTGTGCACTGGTACGAGCAATCAAGTCTCTTAATTTCTGTGTGCACTGGTACGAGCAATCAAGTCTCTTCATTTATGTGCAACCATGTAGATTAACAGAAGTGAGGCAACTGAACATTTTAAGAAGATTAAAAAGAGTGTGGAAACCAAGCAATACATCTTGTAAATCTAAAGTAATATACTGACAAGATTAGCAGTAGTGGGGAAACCAAGCAATATTTCAACAGGATTCAGAAAAGTGGTGATTGGGGGGGGGGGAAAGAAACCAAGCAATATTTAAACAGGACTAACAGAAGTAGGTCAACCAAACAATGTTTAAACAGAATTAACAGAAATGGTGGGGGGGGGGGGGGGGAGGAGGAAGAGGGAACCAAGCAACACAGTTTGTCTTGAAGATTAACAGAGGTGGTGCAATCAAGTAATGTATTCAGAAGATTAACAGAAGTGAGCAACCAAGTAATATCATCATCATGAGACGTATTCTCTTCAGAACATTGTCTCCATTACAGCTGCTCTGAACGCATCACGATTCTGGGCAAGTCGACCTGCATCAGCCAAAGACAAGTTCAGACTCTCTGTGATGTCCTGGGTCCACCATCGTCTAGGTTGACCCCTTCCCCTTTTTCCAGGGACCATGCCTTTCATCACTAATTTTTCCATACTATTATGTCTTTTTATATGACCGAAAAATTTCAGCTTCCTCATTGCGATGGTATTTAGCAGCCAATTTTCCTCTATGTTTAGTGAGTGCAGTACTTCTCTGTTGGTCTTTTTTTCTGTCCAGGGTATTCTCAGCATCCTTCTGTAGCATTTCATTTCGAATGATGTAAACATTTTTGCAACTGTTTTATTGAGTGTCTAAGTCTCGCAGCCATATGTTGCTACTGGGAATATACATGCTCTGATCAGTTGTAAGTTTGTTTCTTTGCTTGTGCCTTGCCATACGTTTTTCATTTGTATTAGTTTATGTGAGGCAATTGCAAGTCTTCTTTTAATTTCTACTTCACAGTCACCAGAGCTGTTGATGATTGATCCTAAGTATTTGAATTTGTTAACACCTTCCAGTTCTTCGTTATCAATTTCAATTTCTGGTTTGGTCTTTACTTTGTCTGTTGTCAATACTTTGGTCTTCTTGGTGTTTAGGTATAGATTCTGGGCCTTGCTGTGTATTTTGGTGGTCAGAATTAATTGTTCAAGTCCTACTGGGTTGGTCGATAGGAGGACTGTGTCGTCAGCATATCTGATTTCCGGGATCTGGTACCCGCCGATATTAAATGGGTCAAACTCTATGTGTTCTTGGTCATCTCTTATGTTTCTCATGATATTCTCGGCATAAATGTTAAACAGGTAACGGGAAAGAGTAAAGCCTTGTCTTACTCCTTTCTGTACTTCAAACAATTCTGATGTTTCTCCATCTATTCTTATGGCTGCCTGTTGTTCTTGGTACAGCAGTGCGATGAGTTGTATAAAGTGGTTTGGAAATCCCATATTTTCATAATAGTCCATAACTGCTGATGTTGTACACAGTCGAAAGATTTGGTGTAATCAATGAAACATGTATATAGGTGTTACGTACATTTATTACCTAAAAGGGGGTAGTCTTCGGTCCTGCCAAATGTACGCACCAGTCTTAAAATAGTTATATTATTTGTGCGTTCGATTGATTCACGCACTGACGTGCACAATGCAGTGTGAGTTGCTTTGGACGCACGGGTAACCTAGTTAGGGAATTATGACGTCATGTTTTGAACGGGGCAGTTCGGACCATGTTTATGTCCGATATATATTTCTTGGATTTTTCTGGCAAGTTTGAAGAAGCCATTATTTTGTAATGATATCTACTGGTATTCATGATGAAGCCAATAGTGGAAGTATCAAGTAAGTGTCGCCCCATGTCACATCGAATGTTTATTGAGTTAAATTAAAGTATCAGGCCGCTCCTAGTTTTGGTCTAGCGGGAATTCATCGTAGTATGTCATTCCTAGAATGGACAGACGGAGTCGTTAGCCCTTTTGAATTACCGTAGAGGGAGGATACCTACGAGTAAACGAAGTTAATTGATTTGTATGCTTCACATGTTTTTATATGCCGTATTTTCGTCAATGCCAAAGTCGTGGCATGGATATAGAGAGGTTAGTCAACACAGAACTCTAACCTGGTCGTATTGTCGTGGATGACTTTGTTTGGATTTTTATATATATATATGCTACCTAAGTATCGTATGGAAAAAGTCTGGAATTGTTACAAGTATGATAAGAAGTATTGCTCCTTGAGAATGAATCCGTTGGCCATAAGATACGTCCTTGAAAGAAGGTCAACGGACTTGACTGCAATACATATGATATGGTAGAGGAAGTGACCCTTAGTCACTTGAATAAGAGGACTTAATTGTTAGAGAATCTTCATGAACTTGAAAAGTAATTATCAACATTTTTGACGTATGACCCTTTTGCACCTGTAACTATGATCGTCTTGTTCCACTCCGTATGTGTCACGTTAAATAAAAATATATGTACAGTCATCACAGACTTGTGTGCTGCCAGTAAGTGACCAGTTAAACACTACTTGTTGGAGTTCGTTTTGAAGAACATTTTTCTGACATTTTTGTTCCTTTGCAACCATTCGCGTAATGAAGTTCTTTACCATTAGAATGAACACCCAACAGTAAATGGTATGCCAGTGTGGTCTGGAAATAAATAATTTCACAGGAACGTACTCAATCCAAGTATCGGTTGAAAAGAAGATTTGAACTTTCAAGGCGACAACATCTCAAACTTGGAACCTAGTGTGATGATGAATCAGAATCAACTTACGGTTACCAAATGCTCAAGGTCATCAATCAACCTCCACGTCAAGTTTTACAGTGACTGACTGCCTTGGGATCACCTATTCGTCATTATTACGTGCGAGCTGTTGTTATATACGCAGAGCGAAGTATTTTATCCTCAGACGTACATCCACGGAGACGAGGCACATTGTTTTTTCCGGCACACGCGAGATGAGTATAACGTGCTTTCGTTGTACATTTTATTACTTTTAGCTGTGCCTTCTATAGTTATGTCCATCTTTACATTTTCCATGTTATATGTTATATGTTGTACATTCGTCGTGGGAGGTAGGGAGGTTGATCTGACGAACGAGATCCATCTCGAAGCCAATTCGGGCTCTTCGTCAGACGTTCTGTAGGGCTCAACTTGTAAGTTTCAATTGAGCGATAATTCCGGTCCAAGGCTAGAAACCTTGCCGAAGTTCCGATCGCTAATTGTTCCTTATGATAGTATCTGTTTAGCTGTTTCGTCACGTTTACTTGTTGTTTTTGGTAGTTATTTTTACTCGTATTTAGTTTTATGATGAATTTTGTTTGTATTATGCGTCCGTCTCACCTTTCCTGTCGTTCAGTTTTTTACAAAACCTATGTTTTTACACTGTGTTGTCAATTGTCCTGTTGAGTATCTGATCGTAGTTGTCATCGTAAATTTTTTACGATATTCTATTTTAGTTACACATTTCTATTTTTGTTGATTTCTACGATTGTGTTCACTCGTCTTTGATTATCGTGTCTTGTCGGTAATGTTTCTATTGTCTTTCACGTTGTTGCTTTCATGACATTTCATTACATAAATTACTATATTGATTATTGATATATTTCATAACTATATGATAACAAAAGATACCGTTCTAGGACAGGAACGAAGTAACACTTGGCAATAGTAACAAGGTTAATTAATTTACATTGATTAATTATCATTTTATAAATCAAGAGTATTGTGACTACTTATAAAGCATAATGTATTCACTAGATTATTTCATTAAGCAAGCAAAAGCTCTTCAGATGGCTCCTGATGAAGCAAAAGCATTTGCACTTGCAGAATATAAGAAAGCTCAAGAAATAGAAGCCGAACAGAGAAAGCTAGAAACTTTAAGATTACAAAATTTGAAATTTGAGGCGGAGGAGAATGAGAAAAAAATGAGATTAGAAGATGAATTAGAAGAGAAACGCTTTCAGAAGGAAATGGAAAATAAACAAAAGGAAATGGAAGAAAGAAGATTAATAGCTGAACAAGCCGCTGAATTAGAAGAGAAACGATTTCAGCGAGAGGCAGAACAGAAGCAAAGGGAGGCTGAAGAAAGACTTAAAATTGAGATGGAAGTTAAACAAAAGGAAATGGAAGAAAGAAGATTAATAGCTGAACAAAATACAAAACGACTTCAGCTTGAGATGGAAGAGAATGATAAAAAACGACAGCATGAACTAAAATTAGCAGAGTCAGAATATGAGAGACTTAGGTTAACTCAGGAAGCTAATTCCACTGACTAACAAAAAAAAAACTTTTTTTTTCTTTCTCTAACATTTCTATGTTTTTCTGGTCAATTTTAATGCGCTGTTTTTAAATCTGCAAACCGTTTTTCTCTATCAGGTCGGGATCTCTAGAAAAACGCAATTGAAGTTTTTTAACAACGCATACAGTATTACAACATCATTCGTACAAGAAGTATAACAGTTATGTAGGCTTGAATTTCTTTGCAGTCGACTTTCGTCGGTGAATGGCATGTGGTACATCGCGATGAAGCATCCAACAATAATCGGCAAGCATGGTCACACTCCACCGTCCTTGAAAACGTGACTCCATTACGGCGATATCTTGATGGAATCGTTCTCCATGTTCATCGCTGACTTCGCCAAGGTTGTCAGGGAAAAAGTCAAGATGCGAATCGAGCAAATGGATTTTGAGGGACATGTTACAGCCTATAATTCTGTATGCATCTATGCACTGCTTAACAATATGCAACATAGTCAACAGATTTGTGATTTCCCAGAAAGTTATCGACGATCGATTTGAATGCCATCCATGCGCGAAGTTCACTACCATGTAACAAGTTCTCGAATTGTTTGTCTGCAATAACTTTCCTAATCTGAGGTCCTACAAAGATACCTTCCTTTATCTTTGCATCGCTAACTTGCGGAAACTTTTCTCGAAGATAAGTGAAAGCTTTGCTCGTTTTATCTAACGCTTTTACAAAATTCTTCATGAGCCCCAACTTTATATGTAACAGTGGTAAAATGAAGCTGTCTTTGTTAAATAATGGCTCGTGTATTACATTTTTATACCCGAGCTGCATACGATCCCGGATAGGCCACACCTTTCTTGCATAATGTTCCTGTCTGTTGCGGCTGTCCCATTCACATCGGAAGCAACAAAATTTAGTATACCCAGTCTGCATGCCCGTGAGAATTGCAATGACCTTAGGTCTCCACAAATCCGCCATTGGTAGTCATTGTACTTTATTTTTTCCAAACGTATAGCCATATTGTCATAAGTTTCTTTCATATGAACAGAGTAGGCGACTGGAATTGATGAAAATAAATTTCTGTTATGCAATAACACGGCTTTTAGACTAGTCTTGGAAGAATCGATGAAAAATCGCCATTCGTTGACTATGTGCTCATGACCGTTTACATCTTTGCAATAGCGAATGTCATCATCCATCTCAAAGTTTTGAACAAGTTCTCTGTGTCTATGACGAAATTTAGATATCGGAGTATTGGGCGCTAAAAGATTCCATTCTTTGAGTCGCGAACCGAGTAATTCCGCTTGTCCTTTGGTAAGAGCGAGATCACGTATTAGATCTGAAAGTCCTGAATGGTTAATTAAGTAAACACCATCATTCACCGACCAACGGGCTGATCACCCGTTTGCCAGTCACTTCGATTACGGAAACAACAGCAAATGGATTGATTTGCCGTTGCCCTAAAGACGCCAATAGGCGTGATGGGAAACAATGGCAAAGAAAACCTATCTGCTGTTGCCCTAAGACGCCACTAGGCGTAATGGCCACTGACTGCGTTGACAGTCGGTGGCTAAGGACGGAAGAAGAAGAATCATTCACCGGTATGTAATCGGAGTCAGAATTAGTTTCTAAAGCAGGTAAACTATCACTTTCTGATGGTTCATTCACGTCCAACGGATTATGTTCTGGTGGTACTTGGATCGGACACGTGATTGGATCATGAGGCACTGGTTTTGAAACCAATTCAATATTTGAATAAACCACAGACTTTCTAGTTTTAAAAGTGAAACCATGGATATTTGTCAAGCAGAAGTAACAATCAGTAGTGTGATTTGTATGTTCACGCCATATTACTGGCACTCCAAAAGGCATCGACTTATGCTTCGGCGATTTTCGTAACCAACCTGCCAATGTATCGAACAAACTGCATTTGGCTTCCAAGATTTATTTGCATCATCAACTTTCGAATCGAAATAAAGTTATATGCTTTCTTTAGTAATGGTGTAAAGTTTTTCTGGTCAACACGATCGGTAAAATATCCGCACACGTAACAGAACAGATCAGCCGAATTTCTACAACTTCTAGAAGCCATATTTTGCTCAGAATTATTTCAAAATACAGTAACTATTTGAAAAATCGCGTAACATATGACATGCATCTTTTAGCAGTATAAAAAGTAGAATTATGTTGCTTTTTATTAATTTTTAATAAGTTATATAGTAAAAATGAAACGGAGCAAATAACGGTTTCCCAAAAATATATTTATTCACAAATATCTTAAGAACCCGACGTGATAGAGATAAACGGATTTCAGATTTGAAATCAGCGCAAGAAACTGACCTAAGAACACTTATTCTTATATAAGAAAGAAAAATGTTGTTTGTCAGTGTTCTCAGAGAACTTTTGAAAGCCAAACTTCATCCAGACATGATCATTTTAAGGAAATTCACCTTAAATTACCTAAATTTAATCCCCCGTCGGATGACGTAATATTTTTCCTAGATAGATTTGTGGCCACTTGTAGGTCTTATAACGTGGATAAAACACTGTATTGCACATATTTATCCAGGTTAACTTATAATAATAATAATAGCCCCTTCAGTCATAACTGACTATGGGAATGCGCCCCTGAGGTGACAGCCCTCAGCTGCTTATTTTCCTGGTGTTCCTCTCGACGTTTTCTCCTCACCTCTGCTTCTTGTGTGAGCCTCTCTTCGCCCAATCTGAGGTGGCGCCGTAAATAGCATCGCCACTTAGTGCGATCGGCAGCTTCATCCTCCCATGTTGCTGGATCCATGTCAGTGCCCTCATATCTCTCTTGCACACATCTTTGAACCTCAGCTGTGGTCGCCCAACTGTTCTCTTGCCATCTGCTAATTGTCCGTAGAAGATATCTTTTGGGATGCGACCACTCTTCCATGCGGCGAACTGGCAAGCCAGCGAAGTCTGATTGTCTAAGAAGCGTATATAAAGACATACTTTGAAGGCCAGCACGTTGAAACACCTCGACATTTGTCAGTTATCTTTCCAGAATGCTGAGGATGCGGCGTAACACCGCAAATGAAAGGTATTGAGCCTTCTTTCTTGCTTAGCATAGGTCGTCCAGGTCTCGCTGCCATATAGGAGTGTGCTGGTGACGCAGGCATTATATACCGCAGCTTTGGTCTTCATTGTGAGTTTAGAGTTTCCCCAAACATGCGATGTGAGGCGGGCAAAGGTAGCTGCAGCTTTGCCAATGCGGCTGTCGATTTCTGTATCCAGTGAGAGTTTGTCATTGATGGTAGACCCTAGGTATGTGAAGTGGTGCACAACTGCCAATTCATAGTTATCGATAGTGATAACTTACTGGGGATGCTTTAGCAGTTTATCATACTACCAGTATTAATGAGAAGAATGATTATAATGCTCTTAGAGCCGCACTTCTGAAGAAATTTCAAATGACAGAAGATGAATACCGATTAAGATTTCGTACATTGCTACCGCAATCAAGCAGAAATTTCAGTGATTTTCTGTCACAAATACGACTAACCCTAGAAAGATGGATCGAATTATCCAAAATTGAAAAGTCGTATGAAGGTCTCTTCGATTTACTGATGCGCGATAAGGTACTATCGTCTGTAAATCCTACATTTCTCGCATTTTTACACGAACGGAAACCTTTATCTATGAAAGACTTAGAAGAACATGCAAAAAAATTTCTGCACTGCTCACCCAACCATGGATCTAAGTAATGCACAGATTAAGAATGAATTGCCTGTTGCTTTTGCAGCACAACAAAACAATTTTTCACGAAATCGTTCCTTTAGTGCTGACAGGTATGTCAATAAGGGAAATAATTACAATTTTAACAATGATAACTTTTACAAAGGGAAGCAATTTCAACAATCTGCTCCATTTAATGTTTCTTGGAACCAAGCTCACAGATCGCGAGATTTTGGTAACAATAATTTTAAAAATAATAATCAAGGACATTATAATAAACAAAACTGGAGATCAAGATCTCAGGGTCCGCAAAACAGACAAGGTTCTTGGAATAAAAATTTTAAAGAACATCATAACTTTAATTATACAAATTATCGGACTCATCCAAATTTTAACTCAAGCAGAAACGACAATTATGGCAATTTTAATGCAAATAATCAAACTCGATCGCGTCGCAGAGATAGATCGTCGAATAATACGGGTAGACATTCTAATGTCGCTTTAAGTGATACACAGGCTAACATTGAACAGGGTAAAGTAGCTGAAACTCACAATGCTATGTCTTGTTCTCTTGATTGTACCCAGGTGAAAGACTGTCCAGAATGCTCGACTCTTTTCCAGCCTAAGGCGATCACGACGCTGCGTTGCGGACATACCTTGCCTAGTCTACCTGTAGTCTGTACGGCCACTGCTGCGTCAGTACACCAGGGACAGGGCTCTCTTAAGTTTAACAAGGGATTTGTCAACAACATTTCATGCTCTCTCCTATTTGACTCAGGTTGTAGTACTGTGGGCGTCCGGACTTCGCTGATCAACCCAAGTTGTGCCACGGGCAGGGTTGTCAAGTGTGTGACTTTTGGTGGCACCGTTGAAAAACATTTCCCACTGCTATTATTGACCTTAATACACCATTTTTTTCAGGAAAGATCCAGGCATGTCTCCTTCCGAATCCAATTTGTGATGTAATACTTGGTCGCATACATGGTATTAAAGAGTGTACACCACAGCAAATAGCTGAATGGGAAGAGCGACATATTCAAACTGCAAATGCAGTAGTGACTAGAGCGCAAGCTACTAATATGTCGCATGATACACCTATTGAACCTACAGTTCATACCACTTGTGATGATGATGCTCCTATTTCACGGGAGTTGTTTGCAACATTGCAAAAGAATGATGATTCATTAAAAAAAAATTTTTCAGTATGTGAACAAAAAGAATACCAGCAACAAACTTGCAAAATCTAGACATGACTTTATACTTAAAAAAATGGGATTTTGGTTAGAGTAATACGGGAAAAGGATTCATCCTTATGTTATCAGATCTTAGTCCCATCCTCTATGAGATCTCGTATATTACGACATGCGCATGACTCGCAATGTGCGGGCCATATGGGTTTCTCGCGTACCAAATCCAGAGTGCTTTCGGCATTCTACTGGCCAGGCGTCCATAGGGACATCACTCTCATTTGTCGGTCCTGTTTGATATGTCAGGAAGTTAAGGTACGGGGTCCATTTCATGCGGCTCCTATTCAAGCTGCGGACATCCCGATTAGACCATTTGATAAAATGGCTATAGACATTATTGGTCCGATGCTTCCATCTGCTAGAGGGCATACGCATATTCTTACGTGCATTGATATGTGCACTCGTTGGCCTGAGGCCATCCCTCTCAAGAACACTTCATCTGCCAGTGTAGCAGAGGCATTGATGTTAATCTTCTCACGCATTGGTTTTCCACGGAAAATCTTGTCGGATCATGGGGTTCAGTTCATTTCTGAATCCATGTCTCAAGTTATGAAGACATTAGGTATAGACAGATCTCTTAGTTCTATTTATCATCCGATGTCAAATGGGTTAATTGAGCGTCTCAATAGGACACTCAAGCAGTTGTTGGGTAAGATGACCCAAGACCATCCCCAAGACTGGGATCGGGTCATACCCGCTGCTCTGTTCGCGTATCGCGAAGTACAAAATCAAGCCACGGGGATGGAGCCGCGCTAGCGTAGTGGTTACAACACCGCTCTGGCGACCGGGTGATTCAGGATCAAACCCGGGCGACGGCATTTGAGGATTTTTCGTCGACCGGGAATTGGACATTAACTCAAAGCCTGGCGAGAAACATTTGGGAGTTTCATCCCACCAGGGAATCTTGGCGGCTCCTAAGCCGACGCTGCAATGGGTCGATCGAGTTAAATGATCACGAAATCGGAGAGAGTATTTGCCTAAATGGCGAGGGACACCTGTCTCTGTACAAGAAAAAAGGGATACTCACGTAAAATCAATGTCAGGTTAAGACATTAGTAATAACCTGAGATTTCGCCTCGAGTATTAGCGGGCGTACGCAAAAAAAAAAAAAAGCCACGGGGTTTTCTCCATTCCAGCTAGTTTTTGGCATGCAACCACGCGGTCCGATGTCGTTAATCCACGACTTATTGGTTGACGAGAATATTGAAGAGGAAACTCAATCCTCTTATGAGTATGTGATCTCTCTGAGAAAGAGAATCATAGATGCTTGTAGACTAGCTACTGCATCATCCGAACAAGCCAAAGAAAAAGCTCGTCTATTTGCAAACAAGTATAGACGTCTTCGCCAGCTTATTCCTGGTGACGAAGCTTTTGTATTACTCCCTGCGCATAACAATCGTCTTTTAATTACCTGGAGAGGTCCTTTCAGGATCATCTCAAGAATATCCGATGTCGACTACATCGTTGATGTTAATGGTAAACATAAAACCTTCCACATTAACATGTTGAAGGAGTATTACTCACGTCCTGATTATCTACAGTCAGTGTTCCAGGCAACTGACGATCCTACACCTCCTATTCAACACTATTCTAGTTTGTCAGTCATCCAAGAAGAAGAATCTTCTTTCGATGATGTACAACTACCAATACCAGTTGTACCACTCCATTCCACTGAGAAATGGAATGATGTTACAATCTCATCTACTCTTTCGGCTGATCAACGTCAGCAAGTCTCTAATATTCTACACTCGTATGATGATGTCCTCACTGACATCCCAGGTCATACGTCAGTCATCCAACATGACATTATTCTGACTGACGATACGCCTATTCGAGTTCGCCCATATCCTATCCCTTTACACTTTCGTGATAAGGTTGATAAGGAATTGGATGAGATGCTTCAATTAAATATAATTGAACCATCTTCATCACCATATTCTTCTTCTATGGTAATCATTAGGAAGAAGGACAACAATATACGTCTTTGCGTAGATTACAGGAAATTAAACAAAGTTACAAAATTCGATGCGGAACCGTTACCTCTTTTAGACGACTTATTGGAGAAATTATCTCATGCCACATTCTTTTTCGAAATTTGACCTTTCAAAGGGCTATTGGCAAGTGCCACTCACTCCTAAAGCAAAGCCATTCACCGCTTTCTCGACGCCACGTGGTCTTTTTCAATGGAATTTTATGCCATTCGGATTAATGAATGCGCCAGCTACCTTTGTACGCATGATGCGCCGCATATTGTCTCATCGTCCCGATGTCATTACTTATATAGATGACATCTGTCTTTTCAGTGACTCTTGGGATGAACATATTCATGGATTAAAAGCTTTACTTTCTACCTTACGGGATTATAACTTAACAGCGAAACCTTCAAAGGCTTTTGTCGGTTTTCATGACATCTCATTTCTGGGTCACCGCATAGGTCATGGTTTCATGTATACAGAAGACAGTAACGTCTCTAAAATTTTAAACATCTCGGCACCTAAGACAAAAAAACAAGTTAGATCTCTTTTAGGACTAATACAGTTCTATTCAAAATTCATCCCTCATTTGTCTACTATAACTGCACCTTTTTCGTCTCTACTGAAGAAAGGCACATCTAATGTAATAAAGTGGTCGCAGGATCACCAAACGGCGTTAGACTATATAAAACGATTTTTTTCAAATGAACCTTTTTTGAGGTTGCCTAACAAAAATCTCACTTTCATTCTTCGCAGTGATGCATCTTCTTACGCTATTGCTGCAGTTTTGATGCAGGAATATAACGGCACCTTATTTCCGGTGATGTACGTGTCCAGAAAACTTACGGAGAGCGAACTCAAATACTCCGTTCTGGATAAAGAGCTCCTCGCATTAGTATGGGCAATCACAAAACTGGAACGTTACCTCCTCGGCTCACACTTTGTGGTGGAATCTGACCAAAAAGCTCTTACCGCACTGAACACGAAGAACGTTAAATCATCGAAGTCAGCGCGTTACGCTATAGCGCTTCAACCATTCAATTTTGAAATACGAGCTATTCCTGGAGTGAAGAATGTGTTCGCAGACTGTTTGTCGAGATGCCCAAGCGAACTTGTCGAAACTAAACCACTTCCAGATGTTGAAACATCCTCACCGATAACATGAATAACTTTGTACATTATCATTGATTGTACATCTATAAAGACTGTTTATATAACTGAAGTATTCGTATAAGTATAACTTTCAGGATATACTTACTTATAGATTATAACATTACTTCTTGTGTAATAACATTTTATTAGTACGGGAACATTGATACTATAGTAACGTTTTATTAGAATGGGAACAGTGGTATTAGAGTAACATTTTATTAGTACGGGAACATTGGTACTACAGTAACTTTTTATTAGTATGGAAACATTGTTAAGAGCGACAAATATACATTTGTTATTCCTATGGAACATATTACACTACATATCGTGTTCGAGAATATATTTTATCGTGTATGGAACATTGAGAACATCGTCTCGTCGATTACTAACTAGTTGTAACTGAACATTGACATATTGATAGTGATATTGGAATTACTTAGAATATATTAGTAACTGGTTATTTGTTAGTAATTAAGAAATATATATATATTAGAATAATTCAATTTAATCTATTTAATTGATTATGGATCACACACATACTAACTTTCTTAGTTGTCACGTAATACCTGCATTCACGGGTCTTAGTTATGATATCTCACTGTTAGATCACTAGTGTTAGAAAACATTAAGGGTGTTGATTCTTAAAGTGTTTAATTTTGCATTGCTTCATTTTTGCACATTGTATTTTCAATTTTTCTGTTTTATTGATTCTCTTGTCATTGATCATCATCAGTGTTGCTGTTCATTTTCATTTTGAAATCATATGTTTCAAATTTTTTTTTTGAAAACTTAGTTGAATTTTATTATCATCTTTTTTTTAATGGTTTTTTCATTTTTCATTTTCAACTTGTTTTTACTTCGAATATTACCACATCGTTCCAAAGTAGGTCGAGTGTGGATGTGTGCTTTAATGCATACTATCATTTAGTTATATTGATTTCGTTTAATATTCTTTTCTTAATATGGTATAACTTTACGCATTTCATATATTTTGTGGTAGTTTTGACTCACCTCTCTCGGGTACTAAGTTCAAAAAAATTAATAGAATTAATTTTTTTAAGGGAAGGTAATAAGGGAGCTGTTACGTACATTTATTACCTAAAAGGGGGTAGTCTTCGGTCCTGCCAAATGTACGCACCAGTCTTAAAATAGTTATATTATTTGTGCGTTCGATTGATTCACGCACTGACGTGCACAATGCAGTGTGAGTTGCTTTGGACGCACGGGTAACCTAGTTAGGGAATTATGACGTCATGTTTTGAACGGGGCAGTTCGGACCATGTTTATGTCCGATATATATTTCTTGGATTTTTCTGGCAAGTTTGAAGAAGCCATTATTTTGTAATGATATCTACTGGTATTCATGATGAAGCCAATAGTGGAAGTATCAAGTAAGTGTCGCCCCATGTCACATCGAATGTTTATTGAGTTAAATTAAAGTATCAGGCCGCTCCTAGTTTTGGTCTAGCGGGAATTCATCGTAGTATGTCATTCCTAGAATGGACAGACGGAGTCGTTAGCCCTTTTGAATTACCGTAGAGGGAGGATACCTACGAGTAAACGAAGTTAATTGATTTGTATGCTTCACATGTTTTTATATGCCGTATTTTCGTCAATGCCAAAGTCGTGGCATGGATATAGAGAGGTTAGTCAACACAGAACTCTAACCTGGTCGTATTGTCGTGGATGACTTTGTTTGGATTTTATATATATATATATGCTACCTAAGTATCGTATGGAAAAAGTCTGGAATTGTTACAAGTATGATAAGAAGTATTGCTCCTTGAGAATGAATCCATTGGCCATAAGATACGTCCTTGAAAGAAGGTCAACGGACTTGACTGCAATACATATGATATGGTAGAGGAAGTGACCCTTAGTCACTTGAATAAGAGGACTTAATTGTTAGAGAATCTTCATGAACTTGAAAAGTAATTATCAACATTTTTGACGTATGACCCTTTTGCACCTGTAACTATGATCGTCTTGTTCCACTCCGTATGTGTCACGTTAAATAAAATATATGTACAGTCATCACAGACTTGTGTGCTGCCAGTAAGTGACCAGTTAAACACTACTTGTTGGAGTTCGTTTTGAAGAACATTTTCTGACATTTTTGTTCCTTTGCAACCATTCGCGTAATGAAGTTCTTTACCATTAGAACGAACACCCCAACAATAGGTCAATGTTGAATTCTCTACACTTTTCTATGATGATCCTCATATTGAATATATGGTCTCTGGTGCTCTGCCTGGTCGAAAACCCGCCTGTACTTCGTTAATTTCTGTTTCTAGCTTTTGTTGCATCCTTTTCATTATGATATGTAATAGTATTTTGCTGGCATGGCTTATAAGAGCTATACTTCTGTAGTTTGTGCAGTTTCAGGTTGCCCTTTTTTGGCAAGGGTATGTAAATTGATCTTTAGGGGGTTAGGACTGGAGTGTGTAAGGGATAGTACCTCACGGTGAGAGGCAGCCACTTCCTCTTTTTGAGGAAGGCCTGGATCCTATTTGGTTCCCCCATTCCAGTTCAGCTCACGTATGGCTCCTCGAGTCTGCTTGTGTATGGCAGCGCCACCTCCTGGGCAACGGCTTTGGCTGGCCGGCAGAACTACGTGAGTAAATTGAAAAAGGGAGGTCCCCCTTAAATAGTACACACAACTGCTGGCCGAACGGGCGAATGATCAATAATACATTGACAACGGCTTCTAGGGCAGGAGTTGGAAAGGCCTGGTATCGGGCTGAGGGTGCACTTCTTCTTCTTTGATCCTTAGCCGCCGACCGTCAAAGCAGTCAGTGGCCATCACGCCTAGTGGCGTCTTGTAGGGCAACAACAAATTGATTCCACTTTGCCCGGTCGGTGGCCATCCTTCGTACAGTGCCCCAACTCTGGTTCATTCTTTGCATCTCAGCCTCCACAGTCCTCCGCCAGGTTGTTTTTGGTCGGCCTCTTTTTCGTTTTCCTTCAGGGTCCAAAGCACAGCTGTTCTTGTGATGGCATCGGGGTCTCTTCTGAGGACATGACCAACCCAGTTCCAGCGTCTGCCAGCTATGATGGTGTGCATGTCCTCTTGCTTGCTACGAGTAAGCAGATCTTGGTTAGTGATGGTATTCGGCCAAAAGATTCGGTGAATTTTTCTTAGGCATGTTGTGTGAAAAGAGGACAATTTCGACATTTCCTTCTCTGTAACTCTCCAGCATTCCGCACCATAGAGAAGCACAGAAAGCACACAGCTCTGATATAATCTTAATTTTGTGCTTGTGCTGTATTGGGAGGACTTCCAGATGTTGTTTAGGCTAAAGAAGGCTGTTCTTGCCTTATTCATTCTGATGTTGATGTCTTTGCCTGCCCCGCCGTCTGGTGTTACTATGCTTCCTAGGTATGTGAAGGTATCTGTCTGTACCAATTGCTTATTCCTTACTGATATGGGCTCAGGGTTGCTCACATTGAGCATCATGACCTCAGACTTCTTTAAATTGATGTTCAAGCCCACCTGCTGGCTAAACTTATTAAGTCTATCCGTTTTTTCCTGGATGTGTTGATGTGAATGTGCTAGTAGTGCAATGTCATCTGCATATTCCAGATCTTCCAATGTAGAAAATGTTGTCCATCTTATTCCTCTTGTACTGCCCTCTGTTGTCTGGCGCATCACCCAGTCTATGACTGTTAAAAATAGAGTGGTTGATAAGGGGCATCCCTGTCATACTCCTGTCTTCACCTCAAAGGTTAGGTTGCTCTGCCCAACACTGCACGTAAAGTTTGCATAGAGGCTTTTTATGATTGACACTATGCAGCTTGGAATTCCATAAGCCCTCAGTATTTTCCATAAACTGTCCCTATGTATGCTGTCAAAAGCCTTTTCAAAATCAACGAAATTAATGTAAAGCTGTCTTTGCCATTCTGAGCACTGCTCTATAATGTTTCTGAGAGTGAATATATGATCTACACATCTCCTGTTCTTTCTAAATCCTGCTTGTTCTTTCCTCAGTTTGTGATCTACTGCCTTTGAAATTCTCTGTATAATTATCCTGCCTAGTATTTTGCTGGGAACTGAGAGAAGAGTGATTCCTCTCCAATTATTGCAGTCTGCAAGATCTCCCTTCTTGGGCAATTTGACAATTATTCCTTTGTTCCACTCTGATGGTGTTGTCCCCATTTTCCAGACTTGTGCAAATAGTGGTTCTAATAGTTCTGCTGCTAGCTCAGGGTCTGTCTTAAATAGCTCTGCATTTAAGTTATCATGGCCCGGAGCTTTGCCGTTCTTTAACCCTTTGATTGCTGTGATGATTTCTTCTTTTCGTGGAATGTCTGTATTCACATCTAGATCGTTTTCAGCCTCAGGAACATTCAATTGTGTCTCTGGTGGTTCCTTGTTCAGAGTTTCTCTGAAGTGCTCTGCCCATCTTGTTTCCTGTCCCTCTGCTGTCGTGATGAGATTACCTTGCTTATCTCTTACTAATGTAATATTGTTTGCACCTCGTTTTTCGCTGATGAATTTAGTTATTTTGTATACTGTGCTTTGTTCATTTCTCAGTGCTGCCTCCTCTGCCTGTCTTGCAAGATCGTCTAGGAAATTCCTTTTGTTGGCTCGGGTTTGGTGTTTAACTTCCTTGTCCAGCTGACTGTACTGTTCGCTATATAGTTGCTTTAACCTGGGGGACTTCACTTCTGTTTTCTTTCTTTTCATTTCCTTTCTCATCGTTATGGTGTTTAAAGTTTCTGGTGTTATCCAGTCTTGCTTCTTCCTTTCCTGGAATCCCAAGCATGATTTGCTGCTTTCTTTGTATATTGTTGAAATGGTGTTGAAATTCTGGTCTATATCATCAGTCAATGTCTTTTCCTGACTTTTGGCAAATTGATATCGTTTCTTTATGTCGGCCGTAAAAGCTTTTCTGGTAAGGGAGTCCTTCAATTTGCTGATGTCAAACCTTTTCTGTGTAGTTACAGTTGGTGCAGCCCTTCTTAGTTTTACTTTCAGTTTTGCTACTACTAAATGGTGATCACTTCCCACATCTGCACCTCTTCTTACCTTCACATCTTGTAATGCATGTCTCCATCTACCGTTAACCATGATGTGGTCTATCTGGTTTCTGTCCCGACCATTTGGTGATTCCCATGTTAATTTGTGAATTTCTTTATGTGGGAAGAGTGTTCCTCCAATGACCAGGTTATTAATGCTACATAAACTTATTAGTTTATCCCCATTTTCGTTTGCTGTTCCGCTGCCGCATTTCCCCATTGTTCTTTCATTATATGTATTGTGTGTACCAACTTTCACATTGAGGTCTCCCATTACTATAACAAGATCATATCTAGGTGTGTCTTCCATTTCTTTCTGCAGTTGTTGATAGAATTCATCCTTGACCTCCTCATCGCTATCATTCGTTGGTGCGTAGCATTGTATTATTGTAGTGTTGATGAATCTCCCTCTCAATCTTAATCTTATCAGTCTGTTGTTGATGGGTTTCCATTCCAGTAATGTCCTTTCTATTCCTTTCTATAGAATAATGGCTACGCCTTCATTGTGTTGTCCATCCTCTCTTCCAGAGTAAAGTACTGTTTCTCCTGTTGCTGTTTTAACTTTTCCTGCCCCTGTCCATCTGCTCTCGCTTATCCCAAGAATGTGTAACCTATAGTTTCTCATTTCTGCCGTGACCTGTCTTAGTTTACCTGTCTCGTACATTGTCCTGACATTCCAAAAACCTATTCTTGTATCCTGTTTTGCGGTCAGGACATCCGTTTTCATGTCAGTGGCTTCCTTTCGGCTTTCACCACTGACAGTCATACGAGCCACAGACTCCAAATGTCCATCCCGCAGCAAAGTTTGTTCATTTGTTATTGTTTCCGTAACTTCATTGTTTTTTTTTTACACAGACAGGGGTGTCAGCCCTGTGCTAAAACCCCCAACCTGGAGGACCAGGGTACCAGCTTTTGTCTGACCCCTACCCACACAGACTGAGGGTGCACCATGGACTGTAATGGTAAGCGGCCAGAACTATCCAGAAAGAAATGGCAAACTACTGGATGTACAATGCCAAGAAATCCATAATGGCTAATCTGAATATTACTCAAAGATCTTGTGGTGAGTCCCCCAGGCCAGGCAGATCACATTTAACTGGGGAAGAGATCGTTGGCAGCGTCAGTACAGGTAATCATGATGACGACCAAAAGCCTGACTGTGTTACCACGGAAAACCATGTCATCGGTTTTAGAAAAATAATCAAAATAGGAACATGGAACGTCAGAAGCTTATACCAAGGAAAACAGTACATAGTGAAGAATGAGATGGAAAGACTAAACATCGATATCATGGGCATCTCAGAGCACAGATGGTCGGGCCAGGGACACTTTTCAATGCCATCAGGAGGAACTTTCATATACTCAGGCAAAGAGAAAGGAGGTCAGAGTGGCGTCGGCTTCTACCTGTCTAAAAGGACAGCTGCCTCCCTATTAGGATATAACCCCATAAATGACCACATTGTCACAATCAGACTGAAAGGAAATAGAAAGAACATCACAATTATACAAACATATGCACCAACAGCAGCTGCTGAAGAACATGAAATTGAAGAGTTTTACAACGCCTGCAACACGAATTAGAGAAAGCAAATGTGCAAGATATTAGGATAATAATGGGAGATTTTAATGCCAAATTTGGAAACGAAAGATTAGAACATGAAAAAAGAGTGAAAGGAAGTTATGGATTGGGTCAGAGAAATGAGAGAGGAGAACGCTTGACAACATTCTGCCTAGAAAACAACCTAGTCATCACAAATACTCTTTTCATGCAACACCCTAGAAGACTATATACATGGACGTCACCGGACGGAAAAAGCAAGAACCAAATAGATTACACCTTAATACAACAAAGGTGGCGATCATGTATCTTATCCATCAAGACGCTCCCAGGAGCAGACTGTGACCAAGTAATATACTGAGAAGATTAACACAAGTGAGGAAACCAAGCAATTTTAGAAGATGAACAGGAGTGGGGAATCCAAGTATTACATTTTGTTTATAAGAATACAAGTAGTGGGACAATGAAGTAATAGACTGAAAAGATTAACACAAAATGGGCAAAAAATGCAATACAACATAAGAAAATTAACAAAAGAGATGATGGAAATCTGATATTTAATCAGTTAATCTGATATTTCTCATTCTTTAACATTTGTTCTCTTTCCCCTTTCATCACCTACAGATTTACTAAACATCCCCTGTAATCTATGAATAGACTGGTATCACTCTACAAAGAAAGTTACGTACTTACATAGTCCTTCCTCTACTACCTAAAAGTATATCATGCAATAGTACTCACTACCCTCCTGTATGCCTGTGAAACATGGACAGTGTATAGCAGACATGCCAAGAAGCTTAATCATTTCCACATGAGCTGTCTTCGCAGGATCCTCAGGATCAAGTGGCATGATAGAGTATCTAATTCTGAGGTCCTCAACAGAGCACATATCTCAAGCATCTACACATTGCTGCAGAGGGCCCAAACTAGATGGGCTGGACATGTTGTTCGCATGCCCGAAAAACGCATCCTAAAGCAGTTGATGTACAGCGAACTCTCCACGGGTAGGCGAACAGCAGGGGGACAAAAGAAACGCTTCAAAGACACAGTGAAAGCATCGTTGAGCAGCTTCAAAATTGATGTCTCCTCCTGGGAGACTATCGCACAGGATCGCTGTGCCTGGCGGACAAACATTACTCAAGGTGCTCGCATTGCAGAACAGAATTTAGCTGATAAGGCAGAAGGCAAGCATGCTGCAAGAAAGGCCAGAATGCACAGCAACACCACTATTGACTCTAACCATGTGTGCCCCGTATGTGGCAGGGCCTGTAGGGCCAAAATAGGATTAATTAGTCACATGAGATCATGGCACAGATGTGTCACAACTCAAGTCTGAAGCTGTCGCCATCTTCGCTTGCGATGGGCAACTATTATTATTATTATTACCTTGAGGTGCAGAGATTACTAGAGAGAATGCCATATTTCTAGGGGGTCACAGTAAGATGGTAAAGTACCTGTTTTCCAGCTAACAGTGACTATTAGGGTGCCATAAGAAGTAAATGAGGCTCAGAAGGGGGCGATAAGCACAAAAAGGATGAGAACCCCTGTTCTAGATGGCCTATGTTGCACCAGAAACCAAACAGTTTAAGCCACATTGGAAAAGTCTGACAAGAATTAAGATGGAGACTTACATCCAGGTTGTCACAGCCAATCATTTCACCGTAGGACACCTGGTTACATAAACAGTAGGTAGGCTCATTAGGATCCACTGGCATATCAAGAACATCTGATGGGTGAGTGGACAAGGGAAAAGGACTCATGGCTCTGACTTCTGCTTCTTCCCTGGGGGAAAAAAAAAACTCATTTGTAAATCACAAGTTACAAGAAAACAAGTCAGACTACAGTAAGAGTTTATAAAACAATAAAGTGGAATAAACAGAAGTAGCAGGTGCATTCTTACTAACATTAAGTTTAGGAGAGGCTTGGCACTGCATATCAATGCAGAAACAATAATTTAAAATTTAATCAATCAATCAATACTCTTTAGCTCCCCAAGGAGCACAGGTCTTCAACAAACACATGCCAAGTCTTCCTGTCCTGTGCCATCCACTCAAGTTCTTTCCATGTTCTCCTCATCATTTTCACTTCTGTATCCAGTTCTCTTCTCCATGTTTTTCTGTCTACTGCTTCATTATCTTTCGGGAATCCAGAACAAGGACTACCTTGTAATGCTATCAACAGGTTTCCTCAGTGTGTGTCCTATCCATCGCCAGAGTCTTCTTCTCATCTCTTGTTCCACTGGCATTTGTCTGGTTCTTGTCATCAGTTCCAGATCTGTGACTTTGTCATACCATTTCCAACCTTCTATTCTATGCAAGCACCCGTTTATGAAAGTCTGTAGCTTTTTGGTTGTTGTTTTTTTTTGTTGTTCTCCATGTTTCAGAACCATACAATAGGACTGACTTGACATTTGTCAACTCAGTCAATATTAAAATTGGGATTAGTTTATTTTATGAAAATGTATAATCTCCTGAATCTAAATATTCAAAATCATTTCTCAGAACACATTCTAAGCAGGGATATTTTGATTATGAAAATTGTAATTATTATGGAGAAAAACCATGAATTTCTCAGAACCTTGTATTTATGTTACTAATTTTCTAATAACTTATTTATTTCTTAGTCAAGCAGCATGAGATTTGGCACAACTTTTTTTCAAGATAAGATTCATTATATCTTATCAAAATGTTGATATACTACAAATAATAATGTAAAATTTTGCAAAAAGTATAATATTTTTAGATACTAAAGTTAAAGTTCTATAGCTCATAATGCTATTAGTGAAGTTCCTTAATGTGTATCCTATAGAACGTCAATGTCTTTTCTTTACCTCTTGCTACACTGGCACTTGTCTGGTCCTTTCCATCAGTTCCCCATTGGTTATCCTCCCATACAATTTTAATTCTTCTTTTCTGAGAAAGCATCTATTTATACAAGTCTGTAGCTTCTTGGTTGCCAGGCAATAAACAATCATTAATGTTCCAGAATTCAGAAGATGGCAGTCAGAAAATAGTACAACTATGGCCAGTGCTTTTTGGATTCTTCATTGAACTGAAATGGGCTATAATATATTTGATTATATCTGGGTCATCTCAATATCCTCTTCAGTTTTCCGAATCATCAAAGTTCCCAGTAACAGTTCAGTCTTTCTATATTCCTCCTCACATAATCTTGTGAAGTATACAAAACTGTTCACTAAATTATTTCATAACAATAAACTTCCCTAATGCCACATCTTTATAATGACCATTAATGTGATATACCGGTCTGTATTCTGTTATCTGATATTCTCGAGGACAGCTTTGTTTAGGAAAACTGGATTTTTTTTGAGTTTTCAGATGTCGCCCAAATCACGTTTCAAAAGTAGCACAAAGTCGCCCAAAATATTTTTGAAAAGCCCAGTCACCCAAAAACGTGAACAAAAGTACACAAGATGTTTCAAAATAGCCCAAAGTCGCATAAAATAACCCAAATTGTGATTTTAAAAAAACAAGGCGCCCATAGAAGCTTTCAATTTTAAGAATATTTCAGTTTTCGGGAGTTTGGATAAAAAAAAATATAGATCTGTAATATAATATAAGCAAGGCTCCATCGATCCTCTGGTGTCTCTGAGGAGACAAAGAGTGCATGACTACTGCTGCCTCAAGCATATCATAAGAAGTGACTAATATGAGGATGTACATAGGGTGGGCAACCTCATCATGAAAAACCAACAGCTACAAAAATGACCTCTACAAGGTCATATAAATGCATTGGTGCAAGCTTCTTGCGTAGGATGAGACTTATTTTAACAAAGGCAGTTATTGTATCAGACTCACAATTCATGCTTCGAAAGGTCTAAAATGGATGGCTTCGACATGAATGGAAAACCTCCATAGAAGCATCGAATCTTCAAGAACTGATATGGATCTACTGTCCTGGTCATGCCAGAGTACGTGGCAATGAAAGAGCTGACAGACTAGCTTCAAGAGCACCCATAAAAGGTGCAATTGGCCATGGATAAGGAAGAAATACTGAGGGCAATTCATGTTCGTCTATTAGAGAATGACACTGCAATCGATGAATCATCAAGGCTAAGACTGCTGGATTTTGGCATCAAACGTAAAACCAGCAGGGATGGACATATGACAGAGCGCATCCGCTGTGTATACAACCAGTGCGCAACAGGAACAATTAGCATTTATACTCTTTAACATTTGCTGAGGGAGACTGAGCACCAATGGGTTTGCCGGAGTGCAATGATGTCGATTCTGATTAACATTTACAATACTGCATAGGATGAACTGCAATGGTGGTCCCATATTCCTTGAGAAGCAAAATGGAAATCATATTAGGAAGCCAATAGACAACTAACGTGATTATGTATCTGTTGCGTGATAAATTCTCGCAACATCGTTTTGTTTCAATGTCTGTTTTATAACGCAAGGGCAACAACTGCTTGGAATTTATAGTCACTTTTCTCGGTAAGCATTTGTCTTCTCGCGTTGGTATCGAATGCAGTTAAGTTTGAGCTGTGGTCATTTTTGCGCTGGACTGCGCATGACTTGTCTTGTTGTTTGGTCGATCGGTTTCCGCCCACGACTAGTGGAGTGAGCGATTTGGAATGGCGAAAGAGATGCCTCGTTGAAGAGGGGATCTCCGCTATTTTTTGTTCTGTCAGGGATGTGTAGTCCTCTTAATGGATATTTCGTTTATTCGAGATAATACCTCTAGTGTTTTCCCACATGTCGGGAGGCGTGATATTTCTGTGTATTTCATGAAAGCAAGGTAAATTGACTTTTTCATTAACTCTATCGATTTTGGGTCGTGAGCGATTTCGATTCATAGCCTGTCTCCGAAAGTCGTCGCCACGAGATGTTTTTTCCCAGCTCACATGTCGCTGCATTGTACTGCATCGGTTGATGCATGTACCAAGGACCATTACTTGCTACTTTGTTAAATGAATTAGGTTTGGAAAACCTTTATTATCTAGAGGATATTTTTATGGACATTATTTATACTTCGGCAGACGTGTCTGTCTTGCTGAAGTCAAACCAAGGAGAGTGAACTGATCTCATACATCTGGTTATCTCCTGGCTGTTATGGAAAAGGATGGAGTTTTTCACCTGACTACATTTACAGCACTTTGAAATATAACATGCATCTGACTCATCATTGTAATGCTGTCTACCGTCTATTGCTGTATTGAATGTTGCTGTGATAATGACTGTTTGATGTGCCTACACATTTGCGTAACCATTTTGTCACTGTGGCGTCCACAATAAATAATGAAGAAAAACGTCAACGGCTGTTTCAAGACTCATTGACTTTATACGTCGTGAGTTTACTGACGTCCTATGTGGATTGCCCTGTTATTGTTGTATGAACATTGTTTTGACTGAACACATCTACACACTACACAAAACCAGACATGCGGATACCATCCATCATCATATGGCATCACGCATCAGTATCTCACATCAGCCATGTACCAAAATAAAAATTGTAAACAACTTTACTTCTCAACACTAGATTGACCTCATGGCCTTTTATATTTCTATGGCACAACATTTTTCCCTGCTAGTTTGACCCCATGACCTTTGTATTTATATGACACAACTGGCTAGTTTGACCTCATGAATTTTGTATTTCTATGAAAACAAAGCTTCTCGCTAGTTTGACCCCATGACTTTTGTATTTATATGACACAACTGGCTAGTTTGACCCCATGAACTTTATATTTCTATGACACAAAGCAAATACTTACTCTGCAGGCAACCCTTTTCTTTTCTTTTTCTTTGGAATCTCATCCTCAAATTCCTCCTTGTTGCTTTTTCGCTTCTTCTTTTCTTTTTCTCCTGCAATGAAGAAGAACATAACATTTTAAGTACCATCCATTTATATCACCTACAAAATTGGATATCAAAACCAGAAAGAGTATTCAGTGGCAGAATGGTCAGAGCACTTGCTTCTTGTGGGTCTGTTACTGGGTTTGAAACCTGGTAGAATCATGCTCCAGTCACTCCAGCTGTAAGATTTCCCCAATCTTTATTCATCATCCACATCACCATGATTTCCCTTTTGTTTAGTTCCCCATGCAGTATAGCAGTTGTTCTCAACGTGGGCTATATGCCACCGCCCATCCCGCCCCAGGGGGCCATGTCATATTTTTAGAGGGGCACAGATAGATGGTAAAGTACCTTTTTTCAAGGTAACAGCCACAGAGGTAAATGAGGCTCGGAGGGGGGCATGAACAAAAAAGAGGTTGAGAACCATTGGAGCATGGGACCATCATTGAGGCTGGTCCCCTTACATGAAACCTGCAGTAAATTATTCAAGTGCTCTTGCACCAGTGGTCTCTGTAGCAATTAGGGAAGGCAATGGCAGATACTTTGTATCTCTGCCTCCACAGTTCTCAGCCAGGTAGCTTTTACTTGGCCCCACTTTTGTTTTTTCTTTCATAGCATGGTAGTTCTGGTGATGGTGTCAAGGTCATAGCATGGTAGTTCTGGTGATGGTGTCAAGGTCATAGCATGGTAGTTCTGGTGATGGTGTCAAGGTCATATCATGGTAGTTCTGGTGATGGTGTCAAGGTCATAGCATGATAGTTCTGGTATGGTGTCAAGGTCATAGCATGGTAGTTCTGGTGATGGTGACAGGGTCTTTTCTGAGGATGTGGCCAACCCCATTCCAGCGTCTACTCGCTATGATGGTGAGCATGTCTTCTTGGTGACTCCGATTTAGCAGCTTCTGGTTGGTGATGGTATTTGGCCAGAAAATTTGAAGAATTTCATTAGGCAGGTTGTGTGGATAGAACAGTCCCAACTAAGATGATTTGGCCATGTCTGCAGAATGGGAGAAGATCGGCTACCACGACAAACAAGAGAAGCAAAGAGCAAGGGATCCAGACCCCCAGGACGATCCAGAGTCCGCTGGGAGGACAACATTAGACAATCTTTGAAGGACCTAGGACTAGAATGGGACCAGGCCAGGAGAAAGACAGCCAATAGGATAGTCTGGCGCTCTCTCTTCCAAACCTCTACACCTCACGGCAGAAGGGGAACGACTAAGTAAGTAAGGTTGTGTGGAAAGAGAAGAGTTTGGACATTTCCTTTTCTGTTACTCTTCAGCATTCAACACCGTACAAAAATCCAAAAATTACTCAGCTCTCGCACATTTTCAATATAGTGTTTGCACTGTACTGTGAGGATTTCCAAATGCTGTTTAGATTGGTAAAGACTATTCTGGCTTTATTCATTTGGTTACTGATGTCTTTGCTTGTTCCGCCATCTGGCATTACTTTGCTTCCTAAGTATGTAAATGTGTTTGTTTATAAAAATATACAATAACCCTGCAGCATGGGCATATTACCTCAAAATTGAAGTAACCAAAAATAGACAACACCACAGAAGAATTCAAGGAGCGACAGATACTGTAAAGATAGATACCATAAACAAAAGTAAGATACCATAAACAAAAGTAAGATACCATAAACAAAAGTAGCGCTGTGTGGTCCCCGGGGGTTTATGATGAGATAAAGAACAGGACTGCTGCAACCTTGGGCATGTCGTACAAGGGTAGTAATATGAGGTTGTGCAGGAGCCTGGCAACTTCATCATGTCAAACAAATTACCACAGAGACCACTGATACAAGATCATATAAATGCTTGAAGCAGGCTTTCTATTAGGGGACCAGCTATAGTGGTGACTCCATGCTCCGTAAGGAGTGCACAGGAAAATGAATGAAAAATAAAAAGGGCAATGTGGGTTCAACTGCTAGTGCAGGTAGAAACAAATCAACAGGAGGCTGATACATGGTGGTAACAGCCCATATGGCCTACCTCCCCACCCACGCACACAGAGTACAAAGGAGATAAAAGAACCAAAACACTGACGGGGAGAAACTTCTGATGATCAGATTCCTCCTGTTGTAATGCTCTGTATGGTTTCCTAACATTAAAAGGTCAAGGTAGTCCCATAGCAGAAACTGCCGTTGGGGAGTGAAGTGTTAGAGACTTCACTATACTAGGTCCAGCATTGAGGTGGGGGTGACCAGAACCCTTGCTCACTGCCTTTTCCTTCCCTAACTCAGTCAGGCACCCATTTACAGCTGGATAGACTGGAGTATGCCAGTACCTTGATTCAAACCCGGCATCTTTGCCGCGAGAAACCATCGTTCTAACCACTCTGTCCATCGGGCGCTAGCATAACCTTACAAAATACCATGCCACAATATGTACACTGGGTTGAAAACTTGATAGTCAGCTCTGAATGCAACTGATGGTTCATGCCACAAGAAGTAGAAACGTAAGTAAGATGTGCCCCCAGATGTCAAGTCCTTGGACAACTGGACAGGAAGACTTGGCATAAGCTTGTTGAAGGCCTAAGCTCCTTGGGGAGCTGACAGGATACTGAATGAGTGAATAATGAGTGTGACATGAGATTTGTGTTGTTGACGGAAACAAACTGTTATTTTATGAACATACCAAAATCTGGAAACATTTTAAATAAATTCAGCTTTAAAACTTTTGTTTTTCAATCAATCAGTCAATACCCTTTAACTCCCTAAGGAGCATAGGTCTTTAACAAACACATGCCAAGTCTTCCTGTCATGAGCCATCAGTTCAAACATTTTGAATTGAGGAAGACATGGAAAGAACTTAAAAATTTGTTTTTGGGCCACTTTAAACACCACGGACATTGTACATAAATTCTCCCCATTTAGAAACGTTTAGGTTAAAAATAATAATAGTGTGGTAGTCCTTTTCTTTACGTGACAGGGGCTAGGTGTGGTTGAGGCGAACCTATGTCGACGTGGCTACCTCACACCCAAGACCCATGCACTTAGAAAATTTAATTAAGGATCGTTTGACAGGGGTTGCAATTATTGGTTGTTTGCAACCCTCTCAGCAGCAGACTCAGCAATTCAAGCAACACAAAGCCTTATATAGAACAACATTTAATTCTACCGAACACCCAGATAGTGTTCGTGGACGTTAAGTTCTGGAACTAAGCTCTAACAGCGACTTACTCTCTCAGCATCTAGCTTGGAAATGACAGAGGATTTTGAAATGCTAAGCTTTGCACGTTCAGTCTGGGCGCTTCTATTCTCTGATTGGCTGCTACCCCGTCAGCGGCCATGACTAATGTTCTATTTTTAGATCCTGACTGAGTAATGCCCTAATGGCTGCCAAAGTGATATGCCAGAATGGTGCTGTTACATTTCTTTGTCTCATAAAAGACCCCCAGAAACTACACAGAGCTAAAAAAAAAAGATGTGACATATAAAAACTCCATCCCCTGAACTCACTCTTCTTGCCTGCTGTTGTCTTGGTTCCAGACAATGCCTTCTTGTGTCCAGAGTTTTTATCTTTCAGATCTGCTTCAAATCTTGCTAGTTCTGAATCAAGTTTCCTAATATGCTTGTCAACCTGGGATAAGTATAACATCACTGAAAATATGATGACAACTATGAAATGATAAGTATAACATCACTGACATAATGATGATAATTACAAACTTATAAAATAAAGAGAGGAATGTCATGGATGGCACAGGCAGAGACAATGATCAAACAGGTGGCCACAGTCGGCAATATATTCAAGGGGGAAGAGTGGAGTATATCGGATGAGAACTGGATTAATTACCAGCAGGTCATCATCAGCCTTGGCAGAGAGTGTAGAAATTGGGGGAATGGAAAAGCAGAATTGGAAATTAATCAACTGAAACATGATCATTCCGGGGATGATAATGCCATTGTGTACACAGATGGGTCTGTGATCCATGTTGAGAAATCTGGTTGGGGCTTCTCTGCTCAGGTGCAGGGCAGAATCGTCGCCGAACATAGCGGTAGTTACAAGATAACAACTTCCAGCATGAGAATGGAGGTCGAGGCTGTTACTGCAGCCTTAAGGTGGATAACTGAAACTTCATTAACAAAGGCCATCATTGTGTCAGACTCTCAGTCCATGCTTCAAAAGGTTCAAAGTGGTTGGTTGCGACATGAATGGAAAACATTCATAGAAGCTTCCAGTCTACAAGAGCTGGTGTGGGTATACTGTCCTGGTCATGCTGGGGTATGTGGTAATGAAAGACCTAACAAACTAGCATCAAGAGCACCCATAGTGGGGACACTAGATATGGATAAGGAAGATATACTGAGAACAATTAATGATCGCCTGTTAGAGAATGACACGGCAATAGATGAATCATCAAGGTTAAGACTGTTGGAATTTGGCATCAAACGTAAGGCTAGTAGAGATGGACGTATGAGAGGATGCATCCGTCGTGTTTACAACCAGCGAGCTACAGGAACATTTAGC
The DNA here is from genome assembly GCA_024509875.1 of Oreohelix idahoensis. Classification (NCBI taxonomy): domain Eukaryota; kingdom Metazoa; phylum Mollusca; class Gastropoda; order Stylommatophora; family Oreohelicidae; genus Oreohelix; species Oreohelix idahoensis. Next base: position 48,974 of record JAMPIV010009300.1, on the reverse strand, counting down.
ATTCACTCGCTTCGACATATACTGATGGAGACTGAGCACCTATAGGTTTGCCCGGAGTGCAATTCTGTATAACAAACATATAAGTATAACATCACTGAAACAATAATGACTACTGCAAATTGATAAGTATGACATCATTGAAACAACGACAACTACAAACTGGTAAGCATTATATCACTGAAACAATGGTGATAAATTGATAAGTATAACATCACTGAAATAATGATGATAAATTGATAAGTATAACATCACTGAAATAATGATGACAACTACAAACTGATAAGTATAACATCAATGAAACAATGATGACAACTACAAACTGATAAGTATAACATCACTGAAATAATGATGAAAACTACAAACTGATAAGTATAACATCACTGAAACAATGATGATAAATTGATAAGTATAACATCACTGAAACAATGATGATAAATTGATAAGTATAACATCACTGAAACAATGATGATAAATTGATAAGTATAACATCACTGAAACAATGATGATCTTCTTCTTCTTCTTGCGATCGCATCTTTGATGATTACACCATCAGACGAGTTCTCATGATGAATTCGACTGTTGTTTGAAGTTCCTCTTTAACTCCATATAGCTTTGAGTTTAGTGTTGAGTCATTGGGCCAGTATATCTTTCTTAACTGGTCATACAGAGGACAGTCCTGTAGAACATGCTCAGCAGTTTGTTCGTTTAATCCACATGTGCACAGTGGTGAAGCAGACAATCGTAGCTTGTGCATGTGTTTATTCAGTTTGTTATGCCCTGTCCTGAGTCGAAAAATAGTTATCTGTCCCTGCCGGTCGAGAGTGTGATAGTCGTCTTTGGGTTGGTTCTGTTCTCTTCTGATAGTCTGGATAGCTCTCTTTTTCTCAAAGTATGTGACTTCATTATCTTCTTGTTCACATTCTCCTCCCTTTTTTGCAAGTTTATCTGCCTTTTCATTTCCGGGTACACCACAATGAGATGGTACCCACTGAAGTATGGTTCTCTTTTTGGCAGCTACCTTGTTTAGTTCATTTCTCAGATGCGGGAGTTTACCACCCTTGAGAGCTTGCAGGACAGACAGTGCATCTGTGAGGATGACTACCTGGTGGCAGTCAGAGTTGGTGTTATAAATCATATTTGCAGCTTGCTCTAGAGCTTGAACCTCAGCTGTATAGTTGGAACAGAATTTACCAGTGGGAATGTGCCTAGTCTCATAGTGGTTGTCAGGATATGAGATAAAGATACCGGCACCTCCATTCCTAACAGCATTAGTTGCTGATCCATCTGTATAGGCATGTATCCATGATTGATCGGGATAGCTTTCTTGGATCATACTCAATGTAGCAGTTCGTTTTTGCAGATCATTATACTCACATCCACTTGTGAGACCACTGACTGATGTATTAATTTGGAGGGCACTGCTGGCCTGCTCCCATGGTACAGGGTATAGGGTGGGCTTCAGTGGTGTTGTCTTCATGGATAGGTCTTCTTGATGCTGTCTTATAAGTCTTTTCCCCCGATGCACAAAGCTGCTACGCTTTAGACGTCCCAATGCCAGATCATCTAGTCTTGCCTTCATTGGGTGCATTTGCATACTGTTGTACTTTTCCATCTGGATCATGGTTTTTGTGTCTCTTCTATGGGACAATGTCTGTAATCCAGCAACCTTCTGCATCTCTGTTATTGGTGTAGTTTTCATGGCTCCTGTAATGAGCCTGAGAGCTTGATTTTGCACCTTGTCCAAAGACTGCAGATGTGAGTTAGCAGCTGATGACCATGCTGCTGAGCTAAACTCTAAGTGTGGTCTTATTACTCCATTATAAATCTTCTTTAGATTTCGTTCATTTGCTCCCCAGTTGGTACCTGCTAATTTTCTGAGTATGCCTAGTCGTCTTCGGGCCTTTCCTTCTGCATTTTCAATATGCTTATTCCATGTAAGCCTTTGGTCAAATGTCACCCCAAGATAGGTGGGGTAGCTTTCTTCCTTGATCACGGTTGTCCCTAGGTGTATGTTAGCTGATTTGTCCTTGGGGGCAAGGGAGAACAGTGTTGTGGAGGTTTTGTCTGTGTTTATTGTGATAAGCCATTTCTCTGCCCATGACACTAGCATGTCTGCTGCCCGCTGCATTCTATAATTTGCTGTGGTGACGTTTTCATCAGCGCACCAGAGTACTAGGTCATCTGCATATAAGGCAGCTTTAACTCCTGCAGGGAGATCTTTCACCAGGTCATTGATGTAAACAAGGAAGAGTGTTGGGGAAATTACTCCTCCTTGAGGTACCCCCTGATGGAGCAACACTTTTCTGCTCTGCAGACCGTCAAGAGTGACTCTAGTTCTCCTGTTATGCAAGTATGACTGGATCCATTTCATCATGTTGCCTTGGATTCCACTTCTCCTAAGTTTTGCAATGAGGCCATCTTTCCACACCTTGTCAAAGGCCTGCTTGAAGTCGACCCAGATCGTTAGGACCTTTTTCTTCTCCTGGAAGGCATCTTCTATTGCTTGAGACAAGTAAGTAACTTGGTCTTCTATACTGTAGCATTCTCTAAATCCAGCTTGTTCCGGCACCAGGATCTGCTCAGACTCTAAATACCATTTCAATCTGTGGTTGACTATTCGCTCCATAGTCTTCCCAACACAGCTTGTGAGACTGATTGGCCGGTAACTTGCAGCCTCGGTCTTACATTTCCCTTTCTTTAGTATGGGTATTGTGATGGCTTCTCTCCATACTTGGGGTACCGTTCCTTTCAACCAGCTGTGGTTGAATATCTCAAGCAGTTTTGTCTTTGCTGCTGAGCTCAGATTTACTAGCATTTCGTTGCTGATTTTGTCTGGGCCGGGTGACTTTTGAAACTTAAGCTTGGAAATAGCCTTCTGTAGTTCTCCTAGTGTGATGGGTTCCCTCATTGGGGCAGGAGTATCTGTTTGTCCCATGGTTGCCAGTATTTCTTTTCTTATCTCTCTCTGATGATCTATGTTAATGGGTAAGTTGCTTTCTGAACTGTATCTTCTAGCAAACAAGTCTGCAGCTTGTTTTCCTCTGAAAAGTTTGCCACCTTCATCCAATGTGATAGTCTGCCTAGGTGAGGAACGCTCTTCATTTAGAGACTTAACTAATCTCCAAAGTTTCCTGGCGTCTTTCTCAAGGTTCAGCGATGCCGTTTTAGTTCTCCAGCTTTTCCGTTTTTCTTCTAGCTTTGTTCTCTGAAACTCTGCTACAGCCTTTTTCCATTTGTTGTGAGTTTCAAGTGAAGGCTGAGACTCTGCGTCCTTTCTAGCCCTGTCCATAGCTTCCTGACGTTCTTGGAGTGTGCTGGACCAGTATGGTATGTAGTTACGCCGGCATCCTTTGGGAATGGTTTCTTTTGCAGCTTGTAGTATGCATCTGTTGAAGTCTTTAACCACTTCATTAATGTCTCTGTTCTGTACCTTGAGGGTAGACAGCAGCGTGTTCACCTGATGCCTGAATAAACCCCAGTTGGCTTTTTTGTAGTTCCATCTTGTAATGGCTGGGCCTGTACTGAGAGTTGCACTCTGGACAGTAAGAAAGATTGGGCGATGGTCGCTTCCCCCTAGTTGGTCTCCTACTTCTCTATTAATAGATCCAGCTATATCTGGTGTGGAGAAGGCAAGATCTGGTGTTGAAGTTGTGTGCCATCCTCTGGAGTAGAAGGTAGGAGTATCTGTGGCATTATTGACTAGGATTAGGGAGTGATCATCTTGCCAAGTTTCAACCTCTTCACCTCTGTGATCCAGATGGTTATAGCCCCAGCTCTGGGAGTGGCTATTAAAGTCTCCAACTGCTATAAAGTTGGTGGCTGGTACCTGTATAGAGCTGAGACTCAGGGGTTTGTTGTTCGGACAGTAATAGTTCAGGAGTTCTATTTCCATCTTGTCTACCTTTATCTGCAACAGCTGATATTCTGCTCCATCCATGAAGGTTTTCCTTTCGTATGCAGGAATGTTATTCCTTACAAGAGTAAGTACTCCTCCTTTTCGTCTATCTTTTCTGTCAGATCTGAAGCATTGATATCCCCTTATTTTAAAGGTTTGATCTGCTTTTAAGTGAGTCTCTTGGATACAGCAAACACTGACTTGCTTCTCATACAAGATGTTTTCCAGCTCTGTCTTTTTGCTGTATCCAGCCTGCTTGCTGTTCACTCCCTCTGCATTCCAGTGCATCATGACAAGTGGCACTCTGGGTTTCTCTTTTTCTGTTTTGTTTTGGTCAGTAGTTCTCCTCCGCCGTCTGCTGACTCCACAAGACGGTCTAGAGGGTCCTCCAGTAGCTGAGGGTGGGCTCTGTCGAGGCTCAGAGCCCGGCACTGCACCTGCCTGGTGGAGCTCCACAGGGCGAGCACCAGTACGAGATTTATTTGACGGTGTACTCTCCATAGAAAAAAAAAAGCGAGTTGCGTGATACTGTGGTTTCCGGTGCGCCTTCTGGCCCAGTATCTATGACTTTAGCACCTGTTCAATGGGAGAGTGGGCTCATCCCTAAATCTGTTTATGTTCCCAGTAGTAGACTATTCGCAAGCAGACTGGGGGTGTCACTGCTCTGCGCGGACCTTGTTTACCGAGGCGGCGTCCGAGCTCGTATGGTGAAAATATGGTTGCGTTATCTTCAAAATAGCCCTGTCTTTCCCATGGCTTTTCTGCCATCCTGCAACTTTGAGTTAGGGAGTTCTGAGCTCCAGTCTCTTTCCCAGGCATTTTATCCTGGCCTGGCACGCATACAGAGGACCCCACTTCTGGTTCTAAGTTAGCAGTTGGGGATAGGTGGGGTAGCACACTGTGCATTCCCCGTCATCCAGGGGGCTCTCCAACTATGCAGAGCTTGCACAATGCTGTGCTCTGGTTCTGGGCTCTCCCAAGGAATCCTCACGTCCTGCACAGAGCCACTTCCAGATACCCACCACCTGCCAACCCTCCATTGTAGAAATCTCCTGCATGCGGCCATCCAGTCAAGAGCCAGTATTAAGTCTGGTGCCCAAGTGATCCCCCCAAGCTCAGTGTGCAATGCTGGGTTCTCATCATGCTGCAACACAGGGGGGATTGTGATGCTCAGCCATCTCTCTCAACTCTGCACCGATAAGTGGCATCGGGGACTTAACTGTGCCTCAGTACTGGGAGGCCCCGTTTCCGGGTACACCACACACAGCCAATTGAGGCAACGGTCGCCGTGGGCGTGTCTTCAGTGGGGAAGTTGTGGAGTCTTCCTGTCCATGTTCTTGCACATCCTAACACTGCCCGCAAGACATCGGAGGTTTGGAGAGTGGCCTTCTCTGACAATGATGATAAATTGATAAGTATAACATCACTGAAACAATGATGGTAAATTGATAAGTATAACATCACTGAAACAATGATGACAACCAGTTTGGTTTGATTTTAAGGACCATCTTCAATGTACACGAACAACTCCATCAGTGCTTCAATCTCCTCCCTTAGATCACACAAGAAGGATCTCAGTGCACAAACCCCAATGCCACCGGCAAGGATCTTAATGTGTGTGTATACAGGAATCACACATTCTATAAAAATTTTGATTGGTGGGTAGGTTTCCTTATTTTTAAATTTTGCCAGGGGCAGCGACTGTTTAAGATTTCCAACTGCCGAGGGATTTTTAACGTGCACAACTTGCACACAGGACCTCCTATGTCTTCACCCTTATCTGAGAAGGTTATTCATCTGATCTCACTACCCAAGAGATCAGGGGGGAGTATGACATCATTAGGACCCACTGGTCATGAAAAAAATTCCATCAAATATATTCTCTGTACTGGGAACCAAACCCAGTACCTTTAGAATTAGAGGTGGACGCCATACCTCAGCCACTCCAACCCCCAACAACTACAAACTAATAAGTATAACATCACTGAAACAAAAATGACACCAACTGATAAGTATAACATCACTGAAATAATAATGACACCAACTGATAAGTATAACATCACTGAAATAATAATGACACCAAATCTTCTTCTTCTTCCTCCTCGTTCATCCTGAAAAAGACATTGGTTGCGTTGTGTCTGTTTACAGCGGAGCTGCGATATCTGCACCTTTCGGCCGGCACATCTGACTTCAGCACGGCATTTTTTGGGACCGGGTTTGCCTTCCCTCTTCGATCCCTACTCTCTCAGCCAGACTGCAGTGATGCAGCCTGTTTCCAGGACCACCACGTGGAGGTGGAGTAGAGTCTTGGTCAGCTCTGGTTCGCTGACCCTGACGCAAGCAGTCAAGCTATGAGTCGCTGACTGCATTCTCTATTGCTGCATCTTTGGGTCCCAAATGATACCAAATGATAAGTATAACATCACTGAAATAATGATGACACCAACTGATAAGTATAACATCACTGAAATAATGATGACACAAACTGATAAGTATAACATCACTGAAACAATGATGACACGAGCTGATAAGTATAACATCACTGAAATAATGATGATATGAGCTGATAAGTATAACATCACTGAAATAATAATGCCACCAACTGATAAGTATAACATCAATGAAACAAAAAGATTACACCAACTGATAAGTATAACATCACTGACATAATGATGACAACTATACACTAATAAGTATAACATCAATGAAACAATTATGACAATTACAAACTTATAAGTATTACATCACTGAAATAATAATGACACCAACTGATAAGCATAATATTCTTCTTCTTCTTTGATCCATAGCAGCCAACCGCCAAAGCAGTCAGCGGCCATCACGCCTGGTGGCATCTTGTAGGGCAGCAAAAAATGGATTCCACTTTGCTCGGTCCGCGGCCATCCTTCGTACAGTGCCCCAACTCTGGTTCATTCTTTGCATCTCAGCTTCCACAGTTCTCCGCCAAGTTGTTTTTGGTTGACCTCTCTTTCGCTTTCCCTCGGGGGTTCGTAGCATAGCTGTTCTTGTGATGGTATCAGGGTCTTTTCTAAGGACGTGGCCAACCCAACTCCAGCGTTTGCCAGCTATGATGATGTGCATGTCCTCCTGGTTACTCCGAATAAGTAGTTCTTGGTTGCTGATGGTATTCGGCCAAAAGATTCAGAGAATTTTCCTTAGGCAGATTGTGTGGAAGGAGGACAGTTTCGAGATTTTCTTCTCTGTTACTCTCCAGCATTCTGCACCATAGAGAAGCACAGAAAGCACACAGCTCTCATACAGTCTTAATTTGGTGTTTGTGCTGTACTGGGAAGACTTCCAAATGTTGTTGAGACTAGCAAAGCATAACATTACTGAAATAATAATGACAACTACAAACTGATAAATATAACACCACTGAAATAATGATGACAACTACAGACTGATAAGTATAACATCACTGAAACAATGATGACAACTACAAACTGATAAGTATAACATCAATGAAACAATGATGACAACTACAAACTGATAAGTATAACATCACTGAAACAATGATGACAACTACAAACTGATAAGTAAAACATCACTGAAACAATGATGACAACTACAAACTGATAAGTATAACATCACTGAAACAATGATGACAACTACAAACTGATAAGCATAACAACACAGAAGCTATCTAAAACAACTTCTTTATGATAAGTATAACAGCAAGAAATAGTCACAACAAACCCAACCGTCTTGCAACAACAGCAAAATGGACAAATGACAACAACTATAAAGTCATGACCATCATCATAATTTCCCACTTTGCTCCTTAAGGAGCATGGAACTACCACTGCAGTTGTTGCCTGTGAGGAGTTAATGTGATTGCATTTACAACAGGCAGGAAAGAGTTGGGATTTAAGTGTTAAAGATTGAGAGTTAAGGGAGTTAAGTGTTAAGGATATGGGAAATTTGTTGTGCGATATATATTTGTTATTGTTTTGTCCACAGCAGATATTTTCCAGGCGTGGCAGCTAGGGCTACAGTAGTCCTTCAGCTGGCTAGAAGTTCGCCAGTCTTCTCAGGAGGAGAAGAGTCGGCAGAGCCAGAAAAAGAAGTGGAGTGGTGACACGGGGGTCACCGGTGCAGAAGTCAGTTTTTGTACCCAAGAGAGAGCAGGGAGCTGGAAGCAGCTACAACAGGCGGAGAAGAGGGGACAGGGTTACCATCCCTCTTAACTGCCCCAGAGATAGAGAGAGAGAGAGAAAGAGAGTAGTGGAGGAGTTTTCTCAGTAGAAACTAGGAGTGTCAGACAGACACTGAACAGACATAGGACATAGAAATTTTCGTCAAGTTGTGTAGATGTTAGAGGAGTTCGTTTCGTGGACAGTGTGTTAGCCAGGAGAAGGTTAATCGGTCCAAAGTGGAGAAGCTGTGTAGACATTTCAGATTAGTGAAGTCTGCAGACAGACAGACAGTAGTAGCTAGATAGTGGTAGTTACTTATCAGCTGATTTTTTTGTAAGGTGGATCTGAAGGATTGAGATCCCACTTAACCTAATGTTGTATTACTTACCTTTCTTCCTTACAGGTTGAGGGGAGGGCGACGGGGGTTACCTTACTTAAATCACTGTACTTTATTGTGTGTGTGTTTTCCAGGTGTGTGTGTTTTCCAGGTGTGTGAACACGCATGTTAAATTCTATTTTGTAGTATGTTATATGAATTTTCTGTGGTGTAAATAAAATCCATTGTAAATTTCAGGGCTGGATCAGTCACTTAATTCAACATACATGTTGTCTGTAAGTGGTGTCTGTGGTGTTAAGTAATTAAACCTTATCCCAGTCTTGGTAGTTAGAGGTAGTGAGGTTATCGCAAAACATTACGTCACCTAGTGGCAAGGGAGAGTCAATTTAGGTTCTCGACCTTTGACGCCAATAGCCTCATCTCCCACAGTCACTGTCATTTTTCTTCTGAAATCTATCTTCTTAGTCTTTCTTTCCATTAAAGTCTTGTCACTATATGTAGGCAGCCTCTAGTCCAAAATCCACTTCGTGACAAAGTGGCGGCGTTCGTCCGGTAGATCATCTTTGTTGGGATCAATTCTGTGATCGTGTCAAGATTCATAGATTGTTTCTATAGGAAAGTTCTGGAAAATAGATTTCTTTATAATATCCCCTAGACTAGAGCTAAACTGATCCAGCTTATAGTTTTTTTCCACAGGAAGTTTCTCCACAGGGTGCAGTCAGATTGTAGCGGTAGTTAGTTTGATGACTAGAGGTAACTGTTGGCTAACTGAATTTTTTTCTTAACAGGAAGGTAAATTCAGGTTTTCAGGTAGCGGCATAATCAAAATTTTTTCAGGTAGTTCTTCAGATTGGTGCTAGTCTGAATTTGCGTTTTTGGGACATACAGGGAGTAGAGTGCTGAGTAGGTACAGTAAATTTTTCTTGTTCTTTTTTTTGTGTCATTTCCCCCCTTTGTGAGTACTGCAGAGTTGTCAAGTAAGATGGCGGAATTGTCAAGCTACTTGCTGCATGGAGGGATGCAGCTAGAGACATGGGGGTGGATGAGGCCGAGACTAAGGCTTACATTATGAGGGAACAGGACCGGCAGACGGAGAGAGAGAAAAGAGAGGCGGAGAAAGAAGAGAGGGCCCGACTGGCAGAGATGGACCTGCGTAAAATGGAGGCAGAGGAACGGCAAAGGGCAGCCGCCGAAGAGAAAGAGGAAAAGGCTCGGCAGGCAGAGGAGAGGGCAGTAGAGAGGCAGCATGAACTTGCCATGCGGTCTCTGGAACTGCAAAGTAGATCGTCGGAGGGCAGTTCAGCGAATGGGAATTCACCCAGAGCTGGGGCGTCAGACACCCCAGGACAGGGAGGCTCCCGGATGGCGGCTATGAATTTTCCAATGAACTCTTTCCCTAACGGGAATGGGCAAAAGCGTACGGGTTGGATGAGAGTTTGTGGTGCCTCAAATTATCTCAGTCATTGAAAAACCAGGCCTACGACATCTACAGTAAGATGCTTAGTGACGAACAAAATAACTTTGAGGCCCTTCGTAACGCACTGTTACAACGCTTCCAGTGGACCCCCCGGAAATGCCAAACCATGTTCAGGGAGAGCAGGCCGGAGAAAGGAGAAAGTTTTCCCCACTTCGCAGAAAGGCTGAGGAATTATCTCACTCATTGGAGAGAATTGTCGGGTCTGGCAAAAACGTTTGAAGGACTCGAAGAGCTTGTCATGTGCGAACAAGTGAAAGCAAACATGTCTCCTGACTTGAGGAGGTATCTGGCAGAGCAGGGCGCCCAGCTACTGGACCAGATCATTCTTTTTGCTGAAAGGTTCCAGACAGCACAGGCTGAAGTACTGGGCCAGAAACGAAAACACCCAGACCTGCCAGCACCAGACAAAGGAGCATCAGCATCTCAATCGTTTTCTTCTTCTGCTCATCAGCAGCAGGGGCCGTCTCGAAAGGAGCCCCATCCCATTCATAACCTGCGGCCCCAACCGCATAACAGAGCACAGGCGACAACGTCTCATGAACCTGCTAGAAACAGGGGAGAAAACGACAGGTACTGTCGCAATTGCCGTACCACCTCTCACTGGACTTCTCGGTGTGTAAACAAACCACCCACTCACCATACAGCGTGTTTAAGGGCGGTGAGAGTGAAAAAAGGGAACAATTGGGAACCTTTCAAATCAGAGAAGTGTTTCTCTAACAGTGGACCAGCAGTAGTGAATGGGACTGCTACCACTTGTTTATTTGACAGCGGGCTTACTTACCCGAGTATAGTCGCCCGACATTTGGTACAACCAGGCCAAATGACTAGGGAAAAGGTTGATATTGGTGGAGTTTTGAGGGGAGGGACCTCACAGCGTCTGCAGATAGCCAATATTAAGGTGGAGAGCAGGTTTGTGCGTGGCACAATCAAAGCTGTTGTAATGGAACAGCCAGCTTATGACTTCATCTTGGGGGCCCCATATATAGTTTTGGGAAACCCCCCAGCCCCGATCCTTGCTGGTGCAAGGGGGCCTACTACAGGCCAGAGAAGTGAAAAGAGAGTGTCCTTGATTCACGGAGCCCCACGAGAGCTCAACCAGCCACGCCTTGAGATGGAGAGGTTAAATACCTCCAAGGATAGTGGAATGGTTTTTGCAGAGGCGTATCCCTCTGACAGCCCTGTTAAGCCGAGAGGCCAAACAGCGGCGACGCCTTTGATTTTGGAAATACCTTCTTTGTTGTCGGGAATTAGGCCCCGATGGTATCACCTCCTGTGAGTGAGGAACATACTGACAAGAGTGGTAGAACGTATGTACACGACCAGCGCAATCCTCATAGGGCAGAAGACAGCGAATCGAGCGAACATATGTTTCCAACCAGCCCTGGAGCCCCATCCGACCAGCACTTTACTCAGACGGAGGACGACAGTGATCTGAAAAACCGTTTGCCTATAAACGGAGATGGGTCCCATCCCGCTACTAGCTCGCTTACAGAAAGTGGCTCTTGCAAAGAGGCAAGAAGCAAAAACGTACCACCAGTTGCGTTCTGCTTAGTAGGGGAAACGGATGTTGCTGAGGTCAGGCGCAACCCAGTGAGAACCCCTGGTGAGAGAGTAGAGAAAGGAGCAATCTCTACGCAACCTCTAGGCAAACCAGAGGGGAGTGAAGCGATCGGAGAATTTATGCTGGAAGCACCAGATAGTTCGCACCTTCATCGCCATATACCTGCGGTCTCAAACCCGCCGAGGCGCAGCAAGGTAGTCGCCATCGTCAGGCAGCCACAAAGCCAGTTGGTCAGGGCAGCCGACCAAGACAGCCCTTTTACGGACATAGCCAAGGAAGGTTCAGACCCACCAGTGGATGGCACAGGTCCGAAGAAAGATCAACTCTTCCACCGGAGCATGGGAGTTTGTTGTAGAAGAAGAAGAAGGAGGAAACGTAAAAGAGGAAGGTCTCAGGACAACCACGGGAGTTGTAGTCGCCAGGTGGAAATCACCAGTTGTGACCAGGATACTTTAGGGCATACAGGCAGATCTGTAGACTTGTATAGGGGCCAGTCTGGAAAAACAAGATCACATTAAATTAGATCGTGTACCACAAACTTGAAGAGGGGGGTAATGTGAGGAGTTAATGTGATTGCATTTACAACAGGCGGGGAAGAGTTGGGATTTAAGTGTTAAAGATTGAGAGTTAAGGGAGTTAAGTGTTAAGGATATGGGAAATTTGTTGTGCGATATATATTTGTTATTGTTTTGTCCACAGCAGATATTTTCCAGGTGTGGCAGCTAGGGCTACAGTAGTCCTTCAGCTGGCTAGAAGTTCGCCAGTCTTCTCAGGAGAAGAAGAGTCGGCAGAGCCAGAAAAAGAAGTGGAGTGGTGACACGGGGGTCACCGGTGCAGAAGTCAGTTTTTGTACCCAAGAGAGAGCAGGGAGCTGGAAGCACCGACTTCTTCAGCAAGAACAGATGTTCTTACCAAATTCGGAGCTAGTTACACTCATATTAAGCACACACTGATCCTAGGCCCTAAAAAGTGTCGTGAATTTCGGGCATAATAATCCCGACAGCCTTGAGCCCACGAGAGGGGTATCCGGGCTACTGCAAAGTAATAATTCGTCTATTTGGAAGCAGCAATAGACCACGTCTCGAGTTTAGTTTACCAAGCAAGTCAGCAGCTACAACAGGCGGAGAAGAGGGGAAAGGGTTAACATCCCTCTTAACTGCCCCAGATAGATAGGGAGAAGGAGAGTAGTGGAGGAGTCGTTTCTGTAGGAACTAGGAGTGTCAGACAGACACCGAACATAACATTAGAACTCAGAAATTTTCGTCAAGTTGTGTAGGAGATGTTAGAAGAGTTCGTTTCGTGAACAGTGTGTTAGCCAGGAGAAGGTTAATTTGTCCAAAGTGGAGAAGCTGTGTAGACATTTCAGATTTGTGACGTCTGCAGACAGACAGTAGTAGTTAGATAGTGGAAGTTACTTATCAGCTGATTTTTTTTTGTAAGGTGGATCTGAATGTTAAAGATCCCACTTAACCTAATGTTGTATTACTTACCTTTCTTCCTTACAGGGGAGGGCGACGGGGGTTACCTTACTTAAATCACTGTACTTTATTGTGTGTGTTCTTTCCAGGTGTGTGTGTTTTCCAGGTGTGTGAACACGCATGTTAAATTCTATTTTGTAGTATGTTATATGAATTTTCTGTGGTGTAAATAAAATCCATTGTAAATTTTCAGGCTGGATCAGTCACTTAATTCAACATACATGTTGTCTGTAAGTGGTGTCTGTGGTGTTAAGTATTAAACCTTATCCCAGTCTTGGTAGTTAGAGGTAGTGAGGTTATCGCAAAACATTACGTCACCTAGTGGCAAGGGAGTCAATTTAGGTTCTCGACCCTTGACGCCAATAGCCTCATCTCCCACAGTCACGGTCATTTTTCTTCTGAAAATCTATCTTCTTAGTCTTTCTTTCCACTAGAGTCTTGTCACTATAGGTAGGCAGCCTCTAGTCCAAAATCCACTTCGTGACAAAGTCGGGCGGGCGACTTCAGGCATTTTAAACAGGAATGGATTAAGCTGAAAGTGACAAAATTTGCAGACAGCCACAGAAATTCCATTGCAATGCTGGAAATTGGAATCAAGAAAAAACTCATTTCACTGATAATCGGATCATTAATTTTGGACGCTCTTAAAGTCCTACGGTCTAGGGGTCGACATAGTCAGATTAACCTATACTTGAGTATATGCGGTACTTAGTGTAAAAAAATGGCTTTACTTCTGTTTATATTTTATACAGTGTCTCTACTTCTTATTCTTCCTCTTTCGCCTTCAGACTTCCACATTTATGACTCTAATAAAGGCAGTAGTCAACCCAAGGTTCCCGACATCTCCAAACAGTTTTTCGTTGACAGAAGTGGGTTGTTGCCATATGCTACTCCGTTCATTACTGTAGGCTGGGCAATACTGCAGGAGGTGTTCGACCGTCATCGGGCTGGTACCGCAGGTGCAGAGATCTGTTGCACCAATCTTGAATTTGTGGTATAGATGGTACAGTAGAACTCCATTTATCCGAACCCCAATTATCCGAACACTTTGTCCAGAAAAAAAAACCAGGCACCACCAGTCACGTTAGACTACAATTCTGAATCTTTTGATGCGGCAAGCTTCAAATGTGTGCGAACAATTTGTAGAGGATGGGATGGGCTAATGGTCGGTCGCTTACATACAGGAAGTCAGTTAGATCATTATATCATAAAGTCAGTTAATATCTGGTTTACCAATCCAGTGTACGAGTGCGTTCTAGGCAGAACACTGGCTAAACAGACAGTTCAACTTAAAATAATTGTCTCTGCTACCACAGCAGAATAATTTTGGTGTACAAGTATTTCTCTGTGCGATAAGGCATCTTCCAGTAGGCCTAATCCATATAAAAGGAACCGCAATGTTTTGTCAATTGAAACGAAAACAGAAATTATCAAGAGACTAGGAAAAGGTGAAACTGTGTCTTCACTTGCCAGAATTTTCAATGTTGGGAAAGCTACCGTCTCTGACATCAAAAGTAACAAGGATAAAATTATGAGTTTTGCATCGAAATTGGATAGTGAAAATGGGTCGAAGAAACGTAAAACCATGAGAAATGCAAAAGATTTGAAATTGGAAGAGGCTTTGTATATATGGTTTGTGCAAAGAAGAAGCAAAGGGGAACCTATCTCTGGCTCTCTATTGTGTGAAAAGGCACTTCAGTTCAACAATCAACTTGATGGTCCTCCTGACTTTAAGGCTAGCCAGGAATGGTTAAGAAACTTTAAATCTCATCATGGCATACGAGGATTGGAGATTCAAGGGGAATCTTTATCTAGCGATGCAACTGCCGCTGAAAATTTTAAAGAAACACTCTTGGCTTTTTTGGAAGAAGAAGGTTATTCATTCGATGATGTGTATAATGCCGATGAGACTGGCTTATACTGGAAATCAATGCTTCAAAAATCACTTGCATCTCAGCGCAAAGCACCTGCCCCTGGGTTTAAAAAGTGCAAAGAGAGAGTAACAATTTTGGTAGCCGCGAATGCCAGTGGAAGTCATCGTTTACCGGTGCTAACGATCGGCAAAGTAAAAAAACCACGTTGTTTAAAGAATGTGACATGTCTCCCATTGTGCTACAAAGCACAGAAGAGCGCTTGGATGAATAGTGAAATATTTCTTGATTGGTATACAAATCAGTTCATCCCAAATGTGAAGAGGTTGAGAGAACAAGAAAAGAAAACTGGAAAAGTAATTCTTCTACTGGACAATGCACCATCTCATCCAGAGACGGATACATTGAATGCACTGACTAACAAAAAAAAACTTTTTTTTTCTTTCTCTAACATTTCTATGTTTTTCTGGTCAATTTTAATGCGCTGTTTTTAAATCTGCAAACCGTTTTTCTCTATCAGGTCGGGATCTCTAGAAATACGCAATTGAAGTTTTTTAACAACGCATACAGTATTACGACATCATTCGTACAAGAAGTATAACAGTTATGTAGGCTTGAATTTCTTTGCACTCGACTTTCGTCGGTGCATGGCATGTGGTACATCGCGATGAAGCATCCAACAATAATCGGCAAGCATGGTCACACTCCACCGTCCTTGATAACGTGACTCCATTACGGCGATATCTTGATGGAATCGTTCTCCATGTTCATCGCTGACTTCGCCTAGGTTGTCAGGGAAAAAGTCAAGATGCGAATCGAGCAAATGGATTTTGAGGGACATGTTACAGCCCATAATTCTGTATGCATCTATGCACTGCTTAACAATATGCAACATAGTCAACAGATTTGTGATTTCCCAGAAAGTTATCGACGATCGATTTGAATGCCATCCATGCGCGAAGTTCACTATCATGTAACAAGTTCTCGAATTGTTTTTTTTCCAAACGTATAGCCATATTGTCATAAGTTTCTTTCATATGAACAGAGTAGGTGACTGGAATTGATGAAAATAAATTTCTGTTATGCAATAACACGGCTTTTAGACTAGTCTTGGAAGAATTGATGAAAAATCGCCATTCGTTGACTATGTGCTCATGACCGTTTACATCTTTGCAATAGCAAATGTCATCATCCATCTCAAAGTATTCAACAAGTTCTCTGTGTCTATGACGAAATTTAGATATCGGAGTATTGGGCACTCCAAAAGGCATCGACTTATGCTTCGGCGATTTTCGTAACCAACCTGCCAATGTATCGAACAAACTGCATTTGGCTTCCAAGAGTTATTTGCATCATCAACTTTCGAATCGAAATAAAGTTCATATGCTTTCTTTAGTAATGGTGTAAAGTTTTTCTGGTCAACACGATCGGTAAAATATCCGCACACGTAACAGAACAGATCAGCCGAATTTCTACAACTTCTAGAAGCCATATTTTGCTCAGAATTATTTCAAAATACAGTAACTATTTGAAAAATCGCGTAACATATGTCATGCATCTTTTAGCAGTATAAAAAGTAGAATTATGTTGCTTTTTATTAATTTTTAATAAGTTATATAGTAAAAATGAAACGGAGCAAATAACGGTTTCCCAAAAATATATTTATTCACAAATATCTTAAGAACCCGACGTGATAGAGATAAACGGATTTCAGATTTGAAATCAGCGCAAGAAACTGACCTAAGAACACTTATTCTTATATAAGAAAGAAAAATGTTGTTTGTCAGTGATGCAGTTGATGCAAATTTTAAAGTAATTTTTCTGCCTCCTAATGTAACAGCACTGATTCAACCAATAGATCAGGGTGTTATAGCAAAGCTTAAAAAGATGTACAAGAAGGAAGTCCTGCGTCATTTATTGTTGGCTGAAGATGAAGAAAGTGTGGTGGCGTTTTCCAAAAAGCTTAATCTCAAAGACTGCTGCTATATGTTAGCTGATGCTTGGACCACCCTGTCACAAGATAATCTCAACAAGGCTTGGAATAGATTGCTTGGGAAAAAAAGAGGAAATGAAACTACTGCAGTGGACACAAATGATGATTGTATAAATGAAGTTGTGGAACTGTTTCAAGCAATGCCCGGATTTTCGGACTGTGACAAAGATGATGCACACACGTGGCTAGAAGATGATGATTCTGGTTTTCAGTTTTTGAATGACGAAGAAATTTTGTCTTTTGTGCAAGAAGAAAACCAAATACATGTAGTGACCGATGATGAAGACTCCTCAGAAGTGCATGATGTACAAAACATAATTAATACAAGTAGTACATGCACTGCTGTGTAATAAAAGATTTTGGTGATACGGTGATCTAATACAGTGTGGGTATTATTATTACAGTACAAGTAAATATGTTTTAATGTGTATTTCCCTTGTGATGGTTAATTATTTTTAGAAATACGAACGTATGTGTACATGTACTCGATACATTATGTAATCCAATTATCCGAACATTTGATAATCCGAACGATGCTCGGTCCCAAGGGGTTCGGATAAATGGAGTTCTACTGTATCTCAATCTGTTGTGTCCAGTGCGTAGCCGAAAAATGATGACCTGTTCTTTCCTGGATAGCTGATGATATGCATCATTTTTCAAATGGCCCGGGTGCTCTCTTTCCCATTTGGACTTGAATGTAGCCTTTATAATAGACTTTGCCGTTGCGTAAGTTGTGTCTCTACTTATTACAGCATATATTCTTAGATAAAGTCTGCAGCATTAGTGGCATTTCTGAACATGTATGTCGTGGAGTTCTGAGGGGCCTCAGAGGGAAGTTCTCAGGGGCCTCTGAGGGAACAAAGAACGAACAAAACTACTGTTCCATCAGGCTTGTTGCAAAAGGTGACTAATATGAAGTTTTGCATGGAGCTGGCAACTTCACCAAGTTAAACAAATTGATACAGACATCCACCACTGTAAAAGCACATAAATACTTTGGTGCAGGCTTCCTTCAAAGTGGCCAGCTACAGTGAAGACTCCATGCTCCACAGGGAGCAAAAATGAAAATAATGATGTGCTTCACTAAAAAGGTAAGAATAAATTGTGGGGAAAAAAAAACAGTAAAATTTACCATTCCATACGTCTGCATGGCAAGGGAGACTTTCTCGTCTCCATACTCCCTGCTCTTGCTAAACATGGACTCAATCTGGTTAAGCTGGTTGGTCCGCTTCTCGGGAGACATGTGTCGCACTTTATTCAAGTAGTCTGTGGCTGCTTTATCTATTTTCTTCATGAGGTCTGGAATAAAACAGTATTTAAAATTCACTACGTAGTACTTCCATACTCGTGTTAAAGTTTCTGAGGTTTACAGTTTCTATGGGATGGTCCCGGCCTACAACCCTTCTTAGGTGCCTTTATGGGACGCTTTTTTTAATCTGGGTTGCTGACTCACCTTGTTTCTTCTAGGGAAATATCCAGATTTGGCACCCGGAATATTCATACATTGTATGAACAAGGGAAAATTGCACAGGTGGCAGCAGAAATGAGTGACTGATATCCTGAGACTGCAAAACAGAGTGGAAGAAGATGGTGATGACTTTGACACACACCGAGTAAACCTGCTAACAGCTTTTGTTTCTGGAATCCCCAGGGTAAGAGAGGTAGACCAAAAAAACATATGGAGACGAGAAGAAGAGGCAGAAATGACAGGAACAAGGAACAAAGTAGGAAATGATGATGATGGTCATGACTTTATAGTTGTTGTCATTAGTCCAGTGCTATAGTTGCAAGATGATTGTGTTGTAACTATATCTTCCTGTTATCAGACATGAAATAGTCATAGAAAGACCGCGAACTGATGACTTGGCATAAGATTGCTGAATGCCTATGCTCCTTGGGGAGCTAACTGTAATGATTACAATAATGGCGTTTCCCTTCCCTTCAATAAATTAGATTCAATCAGCTTCAATACATTCTTGCTGGTGATGACACAAAACAAATAGATTTGGCTTCACTACCCTAGAGCACTCCACTGCCTACTATCTTTTGTTTTCTAACATGTTCTCTGTCTTTGAAAGTGACATATTTATATTTGATACGGCTAATAGGAAACATTTGAAGATAACAGATAGATAAGAATAGTGCTCGTTGAGCTAATTAAAGAACAAGACTAAGAGCCATGCAAGATGAAAAGACACGAAAAAGATGTGAATTGTAATGTACACAGATGGTATATTAAACAGACAGCATAAAAAAAATTATAGCATCATAGACAGAGATCATCAAAGATAGAGAAGATATAGAGCAATACACATAGACAGCATCAAAGACAGAGAAGATACAGAGCATGGACAGTATCAAATACAAAGAAGATACAAAGAAGATACAGAGCAATACACCTGAACAAATTACTAAATATACCTTGAGACCTCTGATCCAAATCTCTCATCAGGTTGAAAGTTCGCTGCATCTCTGCCGGCAGCAGTTCCAAACCTGGAAAAATTAAGCAAAAAAACCAAAAACAGAAAATAAAAATGGAATAGTTTTTGTCCAACAAGGTAAGCAACAAAATGGCAAAGATATAGGTTTTTAAAACTTTACCTTAAGTATTTCACACCGGTCTATTTGCATCCATGCTTAACCTGCAAATTTCACGCTAGTACTGTTATTGTTAATCAGAATTGACCTCACTGCACTCTGGGCAAACCCACAGGTGCCCAGTGTCCCTCAGCAAATGTCGAAGAGTTTGAATGCTAATTGTACCAATTGTACATAAAACGGATGCATCCCCTCTCACGTCCATTTCTGCTAGTTCCACGTTTGATGCCAAACTCAAACAGTCTCAGCCTTGTTGATTCATCCATTGCAGTGTCAATATCCAGCAGGAGATCATTAATTGCCCTTAGTATCTCTCCCTTATCCTTGTCCAGTGTCCCTACTATGGGTGCCCTCGGGGCCAGTCTGTCAGCTCTCTCATTGCCACATACCCCTGCATGACCAGGACAGTAGATCCACACTAGTTCTTGAAGACTTGAGGATTCTATTGATGTTTTCCATTCCTGCCGCAGCCATCCGTTCTGTACTTTCCGAAGCATGGCTTGAGAGTCTGACAATGCAACTGCCCTGGTTGATGGAGTTTCAGACAGCCAGCTCAGTGCTGCAATAACTAACTGCCTCTACCTCCATTCTCAACACTGGAGGTTGTTGTCATGCAGGCGCCACTAGTACTGTGGATTTATTCAAATATTAAACCACCTCATCATATTTTTCTTCCCTTGTAGTTCCCAGGGGCCTTTGAAGAGATGAAGAAAGAACAGGACTACTGCACCCTCAACATGTAAAACAAATTGCCACAGACACCACTGCTAGAAGAGCATGTGACAGCTTGGCGCAGTCTTAGGGTGCCAGCTGCAGTTGTGGCTCCATGCTCTTCTTCTTCTACTTTCAGTTTGTAGTCATGCTAAATCTGCAGGCCTGTCGCCAGGATGAAGTCCACAGTCTTTACCAGGTCGGCGTGGTAGCCCCATAGCTTCTGCTGGAGCTCAGCACCCCTTGGCCAGGTCGCACGTCGCGGTTCATCGTTGGTTGGACAGTTCTGGAGAATGTGTTCTGGGGTCTGGATTCCTGTTCCGCATGGGCATTCATTTGTGTGGGATATCTTGAGGCGACAGAGATGTCCTAGTAATCTGCAGTGGCCGGTTCTCAGGCGGAACATTGTGGTCTGTTGGTATCTGTTTAGATGGTGTATTGGGTCATCTCTGCTGTATATATCCCCTTCCTTCTTCCACTGATTTTTGTACTTGTTGTGGATTATGGTTTTTGCTTCCCGATACGGCAATGGATGGCTGTATTGTTCCATTTTACTGCCACTTCTTGATAGAGCATCTGCTTTCTCATTACCAGCAATTCCACAATGGGAGGGTAACCACTGAAGGGCAATGGTTGATGACCTTTGGATGATGTTAAGCTCAGATCTGATCTCATTCATCATGTTATCATTTCGCTCCATGCTCTGTAAGCACAAAGGAAAATGAATGATGATAGGAAACTCTATTCAGAGCGATACAACAGAAGGCAATCTGATCACCTGAAGTGGTTCCCCCCCCACCTCATGGTGATCAAGTGTTTCGGCCCCTTAATTTACTTTACACTCTAAGGGGGGTGGGCCCGTTTGCGTCATGACGCCCATGTGTCAGCCTACTGTTGTCTTGAGTAAAGAATTGAACCCACTCCACCTACGTTGCAGCGTTCAACTTCCATCCTGTTTTCTGCCAGCTGGACGCAATTGTGAATTAATTAAGCATGATTTTCAATTTTGATGAAGGTTTCAGCAAAGTTGTCACTGCACCTAGAATTTCCGTCTCTGCTGTATACTAAAGGACAGGTGAGCAAGTTGAAGGTGACAATTCTCGAATAAAGGGGTTAACGAAAATGGGTAACAAATGCCCCATTACACAAAATGACAAAGATACAGCGTATGTTACGATCACAAAGTCTTCACCAGGGACAATGAACAAAAACAGGAGAGAAAAAGAAAGTGATATAGAAGCTAATTACATAAAACAAATGATGAGCTGTAAATGGAAAATGCTGTGTCACTCAGGTAAGTCGCAGAGGAAACAATGTTGCCACACCAGAAATCAAGTCAGTCCTATTGTATGGCTCTGAAACCTGGAGAACAACAACAACAAAACAACAATCCAAAAGCTAACAGACTTTCATAAATGGATGCTTGCGAAGAAGGACCGAAGTGGTATAACAAGAACACTAATGTGGAACTGATGACAAGAACTAGACAAGTGCCAGTAGAATAAGAGATGAGAAGATGCTGGACATAGATAGGACACACATTGAGGAAACCTGCTGATTGCATTACCAGACAGTCCTTCTGAAATCCCTGTGGTAAAACGAGGTAGAGGAAAACCAAAGAGAACTGGAAAAGAGAACTACAGACAGACATGAAGGGAATGAAGTAGACATGGAAAGACCTTGAGCTGATGGCACAGGACAGGAAGACTTGGCATAAGTATGTTGAAGGCCTATGCTCCTTAGGAAGTTGCACAGTGAAAGAAGAAGACTGCAGAAAATCTCAGCAGAAATATCAGTAAGACGCAACAGTCAATACGTACCATATTAAGAAGGATGTCAAAGAGGAGCAGCCAGTGGGAAAAGTGGCAGATGGTTTAAAAAAAACAAAAACAAAACAAAAAATACACAATAATAATAGAAATAATTATTGCAAGAATAATTAAGCATTGCAGCACTTGTCTTCCCCTCCATTCACTTTCAGGCCATGATTTGAATGTTCAAAAAAAGCAGTGGTCAGCTTGAGGCTGTTGGTTATCTCCGTTGGCTTTTCCAGGAGTGGTACTGGTTACTGGTGATGGCCATTTGTGTTTTCTGTTTCTCATAAATTGGGCATCTTTGAAGCAGATGTTCAGCATCTATTTTATCTATGCCATAGTTAAACTCATCAGTAGTTCCTATCTTTAGCTTGTTGAATAGATAGTATCACAATCTGTTGTGGCTTGTGCGAAGTCTGAAGATTACCACTTGTTCTCTTCTGATGTGCTGGTAATATTCATAATTTTTTCAATAGCTTGGATGCTTCCCACTTGCTCCTGTATCTGCTCTTGATAAAACCCTTGGCCTCTTCACAAGTTATGTTTGTGTTACAAGTTGAGGTAGCTTTCCACCCTCCTTTGCCAATATGTCAAGTCTCTTCATTTCTGGGGATGTTGCAGTGAGTTGGGATCCACTGCATCACAATTCTTTTGAACTGCTGACATATTTTGTGGAGTGTTACTCTCAGGTCATTCAGGTCAGAACTATTCTGACTTTTCAGTACTGCAATTACTGACACATTATCTGTCTAGACAGGTGATTTTAGCCATGAATCAACATTAATGGCATTTCAAAGTGTTTAATAACATCACAGATTTCATATAATAATAATGGGACCGAAGATGCAGCAAGAGAGATGAATGCAGTCAGCGATTCATAGCTTGACTGCTTGCGTCAGGGTCAGTGAACCAGGGCTGACCAAGACCCTACTCCACCTCCAAGTGGTGGTCCTGGAAACAGGCTGCATCACTGCAGTCTGACTGAGACGTAGGGATCGAAGAGGGAAGGCAAACCCGGTCCCAAAAAATGCCGTGCGGAAGTCAGATGTGTCGGCCGAAAGGTGCAAATATCGCAGCTTCGCTGTAAACGGACACAACATAACCAACGTCCTTTCCAGGACGAACGAAGAAGAAGAATATAATAATGATGAACTTTACTCAGTACAACTGACGTACAAAATGTGAACACAATTATTTTGTGCACAAAAATTAAAATGTAATTTGTGAATGATATGAACAATTACTGATAATTGGCCACACACTTCTATTCTATGCAACAGAAAATATAGGACACATATTTTCTGTGTTTTAGTGCATTCGATAATAACAATATTAAGTAGTATCTAAAACTTCATTTCTTTACTAGTTTTATGATTCTACATCGTAACTGAATACTGTTACCTCTGTTGACAATTTTTAAAATGACTGAAATAAATCTGTGAATAAAATATAGTTTGATAAGTTTACACCTAATGTATAGTTGGTCACTGCTAGAGTTGTGTTTGAAACAAGACCCACTGACCTAGTTTTTTGTTTAAGAAACACATTGATTTAATTGGTACATCTTCGTTCGCCATTCTACGCCAGTCCCTTCAAATGCTAAACACAGTCTATAATCGCAGTTCATTGTTTCCCTTACTTTAATAGAGTTATTTCCACTTTATTTTGAACTGTTGCAGTTACATAAAATTAGACGAGTCAGTCAAAACGTGAATGATTAAAATGTTCCAAGAAAGTAAGCTGCGTGCAAAGTGTCAGCCCTCTACTATGAGTGAAACATTGAGATTTTGATTGTCAAAGATCTCAAACGTGACAAAAATAGAAAGCTCAGGTGATTTAACATAAATGTCGGTAAAATATAAGAACTCAAAATAACTCATAAATAATAATTATTTTTATGAAACATTTCCTGTTCAACTTATGATGCGTTATAATTAGTTTACACAGATAATACGTTCAATTGCTGATAACTGATTCTGGCATTAGCCTATACTTCCTGTCCAATTTTTGTAGAGTAAATTATGTTCAAATTATGTGTGTGTGCGCTGTTTTCTTTGTCCCAAAGCGGTGTCTCTATACATGTCATGGTGTAAAACACAAAAAATCGGGGAGTGTGAAAGCCTGAGGTGTTTGGGTTGATATTTAATTTACTCTTTATTTCTCAAGCAAAATCTCACCAAACCTTCACTTTCCCACTAGGCTATACCTGCACTAAGGTTTATAAATGTATTGTTGTTCTCGTTGTACATTCTGTCTGACTACTGTGCAGTTCTCTAGATCTGCATATTCTCAACATCTACTCTACAGTTGTAGGTAAACTGCAAGCCTGTAAATAGTCTAATATTACTTTTCTCTGTTATGCATACTAATAGGTCTAGGCTACTCGTTAGGGCTTAAGTACTGTTTCCACTTACATGGTCAACTCAAAGAGAGCACCATACTATCATATCGGTTGTCAACTCAAATGCAGTGCTGATAAATACTAAGCCCTAAAAAGGACTATTTATTAGTAGGCTATATATCGGCTAGCATGATGAAGTAAGGCACACACAAAACAAATAGCCTAGGCCTAATAATATTCTGACGTTTGATACTCAAGAGGTCAACGTCTGGATAGACGAAGATCTAAAAAGACAAGTGAGGAAAATAATTTTAAATAAGAAACGCCACTGAAGGATTGAAAAAAATAACTTAACCGTATAGTTTTTTTTTCCCCTCCTGTCACTGTTTACTGATCTGCAATGAAAGAGACAGGTTGACAACAGTTAAACTCGCAACTTGTGTTTAGGCCTAGGCCCTAATTATTTTATTTTGGATGAGCGCCAATTTTTAACGCATGTGGTAATAAAACAATACTGGCTGTTCCTTATAAATCGGTCTCAGTTGTAAGTGGTACTAGGGACTAAGCTTATTTATGAGACACCGTTTACTCACAAACTTGTGGGCGAAAAAAAAAGCAAACTTACTGTCCAAGTAATGTTCCAAATACATAGCCTTCGCCATCTCCGCACTTATTCCTGGATAGGGTCATGTGACTAGGGTAGGGCTTTAATAAACAGTCGTTACTTATAAGTATCGCATTTTAAATTTATTGTTATGATTATTATTTAGTTACATATAAATTAATGATATATTCAATTATTTTTAATCAGAACGCTGATAAGCTTTAATTTTTGTATCAATCCAATGGTGGATTAAAAATCTTAATGGCCTGATTCACTGAATTAATTTTATGGCATGATATTTTCTTATATTTTGTATCACCTACACCAGGGTAGCCTTCATATCCCAAGAGAGGTGCTCTGGGCGATAGCAGGCTGTAAGTCGTCCACTCCTGTTTCAAGCTATTTTTTCTCCGAAAGTAGGTAAAATGTAAGCACTCATGAGAAAGAAAGAAAGAAATCCACTCTAGACTTGAACTATCGGGGTTATAGCCTCGTTACAAGCGTGAACAGTAGCAGGACACACGCACCGCTAAACATAAAAATTTGTCTTCGGGAGTATTCGCTATCAGTTTTGTTTGTTAATATTCGCGTCGATTTTTTTTTCTTTTTTCTTTGATCCTTAGCCGCCGACCGTCAAAGCAGTCAGTGGCCATCACGCCTAGTGGCGTCTTGTAGGGCAACAACGAATTGATTCCACTTTGCTCGGTCGGTGGCCATCCTTCGTACAGTGCCCCAACTCTGGTTCATTTTTAGCATCTCAGCCTCCACAGTCCTCCGCCAGGTTGTTTTTGGTCGGCCTCTCTTTCGTTTTCCTTCAGGGGTCCAAAGCATAGCTGTTCTTGTGATGGCATCGGGGTCTCTTCTGAGGACATGGCCAACCCAGCTCCAGCGTCTGCCAGCTATGATGGTGTGCATGTCCTCTTGCTTGCTCTGAGTAAGCAGATCTTGGTTGGTGATGGTATTCGGCCAAAAGATTCGGTGAATTTTTCTTAGGCATGTTGTGTGAAAAGAGGACAATTTCGACATTTCCTTCTCTGTAACTCTCCAGCATTCTGCACCACAGAGAAGCACAGAAAGCACACAGCTCTGATATAATCTTAATTTTGTGCTTGTGCTGTATTGAGAGGACTTCCAGATGTTGTTTAGGCTAAAAAAGGCTGTTCTTGCCTTATTCATTCTGATGTTGATGTCTTTGCTTGCCCCGCCGTCTAGTGTTACTATGCATCCTAGATATGTGAAGGTGTCTGTCTGTACCAGTTGCTGATTCCTTACTGATATGGGCTCAGGGTTGCTCACATTGAGCGTCATGACCTCTGACTTCCTTAAATTGATGTTTAAGCCCACCTGCTGGCTAAACTTATTAAGTCTGTCCGTTTTTTCCTGGATGTGTTGATGTGTTCGTGCTAGTAGTGCAATGTCATCTGCATATTCCAGATCTTCTAATGTAGAAAATGTAGTCCATCTTATTCCTCTTGGACTGCCCTCTGTTGTCTGTCGCATCACCCAGTCTATGACTGTTAAAAATTGAGTGGTTGATAAGGGGCATCCCTGTCGTACTCCTGTCTTCGCCTCAAAGGTTAGGTTGCTCTGCCCAACACTACACGTAAAGTTGGCATAGAGGCTTTTTATGATTGACACTATGCAGTTTGGAATTCCATAAGCCCTCAGTATTTTCCATAAACTGTCCCTATGTATGCTGTCAAAAGCCTTTTCAAAATCAACAAAATTAATGTACAGCTGTCTTTGCCATTCTGAGCATTGCTCTATAATGTTCCTGAGAGTGAATATATGATCTACACATCTTCTGTTCTTTCTAAATCCTGCTTGCTCTTTCCTCAGTTTGTGGTCTACTGCTTTTGAAATTCTCTGTATAATTATTCTGCCTAGTATTTTGCTGGGAACTGAGAGAAGAGTGATTCCTCTCCAATTATTGCAGTCTGCAAGATCTCCCTTCTTGGGCAATTTGACAATTATTCCTTTGTTCCACTCTGATGGTGTTGTCCCCGTTTTCCAGACTTGTGCAAATAGTGGTTCTAATAGTTCTGCTGCTAGCTCAGGGTCTGTCTTAAATAGCTCTGCATTTAAGTTATCATGGCCCGGAGCTTTGCCGTTCTTTAACCCTTTGATTGCTGTGATGATTTCTTCTTTTCGTGGAATGTCTGTATTTACATCTAGATCGTTTTCAGCCTCAGGAACATTCAATTGTCTCTCTGGTGGTTCCTTGTTCAGAGTTTCTCTGAAGTGCTCTGCCCATCTTGTTTCCTGTCCCTCTGCTGTCGTGATGAGATTTCCTTGCTTATCTCTTACTGTTGTTCGTCCATCACGGGTGATGAAGACCACTCTGTTCATCCAATTATTTAGGAATATGTTAGGTTAGTCTATGGGTACGAAGGTGACTGATGAGCCCGATGCGGGCCTGGAAAGATCTCGGACAGTGTGGGCAGGGAATGTTTGCTTCATGTGAAGGTTTTATTACACGGTCCTTTCTAGCTTGTCTCCGCTGTTCCGCTGCTGCTCTTCTGGATGATTCGCATGCCGCTGCACCTTTACGAAGAGATGTGCGCCAAGCAGTTCGGTCTTGCGCAGCAGCTTCCCATGTGTCAGGGTTTATGTCAAAGGTTTTCAATGACGTCTTTAACGTGTCTTTGAAGCGCTTCTTTTGGCCACCATGGGAGCGTTTACCCTTCTGTATCTCACCATAAAAGAGTATCTTTGGCAGTCGATGGTCTGGCATGCGGACTACATGACCTGCCCAGCGAATCTGTGACTGCATCAGAATAGTATCAATACTAGGGATACCAGCTCTGTCAAGAACGGCGGTATCCGGGATCTTGTCTTGCCATTTGATGTTCATTATCTTCCTGAGACAGACTGTATATACTAATGTGATATTGTTTGCACCTCGTTTTCCGCTGATGAATTTAGTTATTTTGTATACTGTGCTTTGTTCATTTCTCAGTGCTGCCTCTTCTGCCTGTCTTGCAAGATCGTCTAGGAAATGGGACCCAAGACGCATCAAAAGTGAGGAATGCAGTAAGCGACCCATAGCTTGACTGCTTGCGTCAGGGTCAGTGAACCAGAGCTGACCAAGACCCTACTCCACCTCCACGTGGTGGTCCTGGAAACAGGCTGCATTACTGCAGTCTGGCTGCGGAGTAGGGATCGAAGAGGGAAGGCAAACTCGGTCCCAAAAAATGCCGTGCGGAAGTCGGATGTGTCGGCCGAAAGGCGCAAATATCGCAGCTTCGCACTAAACAGACACAACGCAACCAGCGTCCTTTTCAGGACGAACGAGGAAGAAGAAGAAGAAGTCTAGGAAATTCTTTTTGTTGGCTCGGGTTTGGCGTTTAACTTCCTTGTCCAGCTGACTGTACTGTTTGCTATATAGTTGCTTTAACCTGGGGGACTTCACTTCTGTTTTCTTTCTTTTCATTTCCTTTCTCAGTGTTATGGTGTTTAATGTTTCTGGTGTTATCCAGTCTTGCTTCTTCCTTTCCTGGAATCCAAAGCATGATTTGCTGCTTTCCTTATATATTGTTGAAATGGTGTTGAATTGCTGGTCTATATCATCAGTCAATGTCTTTTCCTGACTTTTGGCAAATTGATATCGTTTCTTTATGTCAGCCGCAAAAGTTTTTCTGGTAAGGGGTTCCTTCAATTTGCTGATGTCAAACCTTTTCTGTGTAGTTACAGTTGGTCCAGCCCTTCTTAGTTTCACTTTCAGTTTTGCTACTACTAAATGGTGATCACTTCCCACATCTGCACCTCTTCTCACCTTCACATCTTGTAATGCATGTCTCCATCTACCGTTAATCATAATGTGGTCTATCTGGTTTCTGTCCCGACCATTTGGTGATTCCCATGTTAATTTGTGAATTTCTTTATGTGGGAAAAGTGTTCATCCAATGACCAGGTTGTTAATACTACAGAAACTTATTAATTTATCCCCATTTTCGTTTGCTGTTCCGCTGCCGCATCTCCCCATTACTCTTTCATTGTATGTATTGTGTGTACCAACTTTCGCATTGAGGTCTCCCATTACTACAATAAGATCATATCTAGGTGTGTCTTCCATTTCTTTCTGCAGTTGTTGATAGAATTCATCCTTGACCTCTTCATCGCTGTCATTCGTTGGTGCGTAGCATTGTATTATTGTAGTATTGGTGAATCTACCTCTCAGTCTTAATCTTATCAGTCTGTTGTTGATGGGTTTCCATTCCAGTAATGTCCTTTCTATTCCTTTCTGTAAAATAATGGCTACGCCTTCATTGTGCTGTCCATCCTCTCTTCCAGAGTAAAGTACTGTTTCTCCTGTTGCTGTTTTAACTTTTCCTGCCCCTGTCCATCTGCTCTCGCTTATCCCTAGAATATGTAGCCTATAGTTTCTCATTTCTGCCGTGACCTGTTTTAGTTTACCCGTCTCATTCATTGTCCTGACATTCCAAAATCCTATTCTTGTATCGTGTTTTGCGGTCAGGACGTCCGTTCTCATGTCAGTGGCTTCCTTTCGGCTTTCACCACTGACAGTCATACGAGCCTCAGACTCCGGATGTCCGTCCCGCAGCAAAGTTTGTTTATTCGTTGTTGTTTCCGTAACTTCAATTTTTTTACATAGACAGGGGTGTCAGCCCTATGCTAAAACCCCCAACCTGGAGGACCAGGGTGTCTGCTGTCGTCTGAATCCTGCCCGCGCAAACCTGTCCAGCTTGGTAGAACCTTCCAGGAGTAAAACTCCCGCTGGCATAGCTCTGGGGGTAATCAGGGTACGCAAGCCGCCATACCTCGACAAGGTATTGACACCGGTGATGGCAGTCGCGTCGATTAGGTTCCTTGAAAACCCCATGAATACGAAAATCCGTGAATTCGGAACCATTTATCCTATGGGAAAGGGGGGGTGGGGGGGGGGGGGGGGGGTGGGTTCTTGCGGGACCTTTTCACCATTAACTTTTGCTACCCATCACCATAAACTCATCATTTCTCATATCGGCAGTTGTTCATATTATTTGGAATTGAAAACAATATATATCCTAATTATAACCCATCAGAGGTTGAACGGGATATTTTTCTTCATTAATTTAAAAAAAAAAAATCATTTCGTGTACCAGTACCCTTCTGTTGGTTTTTCTTGTCCTTCTCCTTGTAAGACGTATTACTATTTGTGTGGGTGTGTGTGTGTGTGTTTTTTTTTTTTCAACTGTTCTTGTAAAAGACAGTTTATTTACTATACTGTGCATTTTATAAATGTGTTTTATACACTGTTTTCTGTGTAATAGTACAGTATGTACAATCTTTTGGTGTGCAATTACTCAGGGAGGTAACCTTTTTCTTCGATAAGCTGAAGCATGTAGGCGTCTCGTAATTGTTTGCCTACTGCGCATGGCGGCGAATACCCGCGAGGTGCAAGTGAATGGCAAAGAAATGAGTTACACTTTATCTCGCGCGAACACGTGAATAGCGAGGATTTACGGTATTTACTTACTTTTACATTTTTTTCTGTACACTATTGCCTTGAAGCGTAGGGACAAGTTTATGTTTGCCCTCTTGAGCAAAGTGTGTTGCATTGGCTGCTGCAAGCCGTGTTGTTGTAGGATGTCTGTGTTGTTGTCTGTCAATCTGCCTCTTGGACTATCTTGTGCTCTGAAACAAGATCTTCGACATACCGTATTTATTATTACGACTATAAGATGAACAATGCCCAGAAAGGACACGTAAAGTATTAGTGTATGGAAAATCCCCTGCTAATCCATAGACCTCTGTCGTAACTTACAAGTATCGCATTTTTTGTTTATTATTAATTTATTATTAAAGTACTGTATACGTATTGTCTATGGTAGTGTGAGGATTAGGCGATAGTCTGATGGGATGCTCGCGTGGATGATGGCAGATAATTTGTGGATTTAGCGCAGTGTTTCTCAACCTTTATAGTAGCAACGCCCCCTTTTGACAACTAATATTTTAAAAAGTCCCCCACCCTTTTAACACCCCCTTGCACTTTATCGTGTATACACAAACATATACATATATTCCACCATACTTTAAAAAAGCAATGCAATAAATGAGTTATCTTTCCTTATAATATAAAAAAGAAGAGAAAGCACATTTATAAAATCAAAGTTATATTAAATATGTGTTTAAGTACGGAATTATACACACCACAAGTTCATTATCCTTGAATTACAAATTGGCGGAGAAAATGATATAAAATTAGTTCTTACAACTCTATAACTATCATAATCATATCATTTTAATAGCGCCTAAATGACTGCATATATATCTTCAGATCTGAATATTTAAGCCTCTCCTTATGTAAGGTTAGCTTGGTTGTGTCGAGAGGCTAACGAATGTTTCGAGTGTTGAAGGGACATAAATCTCCGCCTACTGTCTCCTGACAATAGTAATATCCCAGGTACTAAAATTTTGCGTTTGGAATCCTTGAAACACTCCATGGGACGCAGGGCAAATAAAAACTATCGTGTTACAAGCTATGCGAAGGGGAATATCTTTGTAATTGTTTCATATTGATTATTGTAAAAATTTACACAATGCACTCCTGAATGGAAGTAGCGACCCCAAATCGTTGCGACCCATCAGAACGCCCCCAGGCATCTTCAAAACGCCCCCCAAAGGCGGTACCGCCCCCGTTGAGAAACACTGATTTAGCGTAATCTCAGATACTCCTCGGCTTTCTCACACCTTTTCACCTTGTTATCAACAGGGCAGCTATGAGAGACTTTACTTGGTTTTTTTTTTTAATCTTTTATTTTTATTGTTTGTTTGTTTCTTGGAAAGGGGAGGACACACACATACACAAGTTTGTTTTTGATTTACTCAATTTGGACTGACTGGGAGGGGGAGGGGGGGGGGGGAAGGAGAAATCACTTTATTGTCTTGAATTTATTACACTATATATCCTAATTATAACCCAACGAGGGTTGAACGAAGTTTTTAAAAAAAAAAAAAACAGAAATGTCTGTACACAGTTAACATATTCATCATGTTGTTAGGTAGTCCTTTAGCAGATACTGCGGTAGGGGAGTGAGGTGTTAGAGACTTCACTATACTGGATCCAGCGTTATGGGGTGAGGTGACCAGTTCCCTTCCTTGCTACGTCTGCCTTCTCGGCACCTTCAACCTTCTTATCGTCTTATTTAGCCCTATTATTCCCCGCTCAGCACCCACGCCACGGCGGGTCGGGTTTTTTTAAAATTTCGCTGCTGGCCCTCATTATAAATGAATCTCTAGGTCATTTGTGGCCCAGCGATGCGGCAGCTTGTGGTAATATTATATAAGATGCACCTGGTGTTTGCCAAACTCGGGGAAAGCTCCTCGCTCGTAACAGGTTTTTGACCACTGGTGAGTAATAGTTTCTTTGAGACGTGAACCACCGTCTTACTAGGCCGGTAGTTGAGCGGCGCAACGAGGCAGCTGCCCTTTGATAGCAGGGTATCCTCTTTTCATCTCCGTTCAGGGGAGAGAAACCCGCGCGCGTTCGTACTTTGGTAGTGGCCCTACATATCCGTCGCTTTCTAATGCCAGTCAGCGGGAGATAATATAACGTCTTATCAAGGGGACTTTTGTGTCTTTTGATGGGGAGTCTAAATAATGTTTATGTTACAAGAGATCACGCTAGAAAGCACAGCGACCGAACACCTGCTTGAGCACGCTATTGCAGGTGGTTGGGTTAGCGTCACTTTTTAGACTATAAATCTTAATTAGTTTAATCATTCAGTGCACTCGTACATTTTAACTGCCCGTAGATGACCAAATGAGACAGGCAATTGTGGGCACAAAACTAGACTTTGTGTTGCCTTATTCTTGTCACCTCGGGGTGAGTTGACATTTAGTAATATAATACATGTTATTTTTAATATATGTAACTGATAGCAGGGTGACTTGAATTATTTTTTGGTGACGACTCCTCAGTATATTCAGTGATATATTCAGTGATAATGTAGCGCCGTCTACCGTCTAAGTTAACAGGTGCGTAATCTGTTAGGTGTCTCCTAGTGTTATTGTTTACATTGGGTTAAATGGTAAACTTACACTAACAGATACTTACTAGGCGAAGAACCTCATAGTCTTGTTCAGTGCTTACAATGGGTTAAATTGTGAGCTAAAAGCAGTCATTACTTTTGGGGAATGTCAGTGGTGTAACTTATTCACATAAACCTGACATATGACGTGTATGCACTATAATAACTAAATTTGTGAGAGGTAGTCATTCATTACTTTATGAGAGAAAGTTCTCGTGGTTGGGAGTGGAATTCTGATATGCATATTGTGTAGTTAGTTAGAGCTTACACAACATTCTAGAAAGTTAACCACCAGTCACTAAAAGAATTATGTCCTAAGTACAGTCACCATGTATTAGAATGGCATAAACATTTCATGGTCATGTATCCCATTTTTGGGAGATTATTACTTTCCCTTTGTGTATCGACCCCAAGGGGCGCATACAATTTTATTATGTAATGTATCAAGTGCTTGTATTTTCTTTAAATTCTCTTAGCGGTGTAAAACAGTTGAAAAAAAACACACACCCACACAAATAGTAATACGTCTTACAAGGAGAAGGACAAGAAAAACCTACGTTGCGGCCACAAGGCCTTCGTCAGGGACAGACAAACAAGAGACAGGAGGGAAAGAAAATGAGAATTAAGTAGAGAACATGAAACTATAAAAATAAGAGAAAAAAACTCCCTTAATATTAAGTCCAGTCACATGTGAAGCAAGATGGCTGCCACTAAACCGGAAAGAGGAAGTTGATAGTACATTAAAAATAAGAAAAAACGAAAACAAGGACTGGAAAAGAGTGAGAAAAAAGAAAAAAGTAATCAATAAATAATAAATAAAATAAAAAAATGAATAAAATATAAATAAAAAAAAATAATAATAAATAAATTTAAAATAAATAAATAAATAAATAAAAATAAAAAATAAATAAAGAAATAAATAAAATAAAAAATAATAAAGGAATAAATAATTTAAAAAAAAATTTTTTTTAAAATAAAATAAAATAAATAAACAAATTTAAAAAAAAAAAGTAATAATAATAAGTAAATAAATAAATAAATAAAATTATTAATTTAACAAAATGGTAATTAAAAAAAAAGGGTGATCGCATCAAAGTAGAAAGTCATAATACAACTGGGACTCGATAGAGAAAGGCGTCTCAGACAAAAGAATGTTGGGTATTCAAACCGTGTGGTTTGAGGCAACCCATAAGATGGATGAGGCGTTGTTCCTGGCGAAACCGACTGTTGGCGTCCGAGGAACAGTATCTGATGGCTGTCACCTGGATGTCAGTGGCACCGTGGTGGTCAGGGTCATTGAAGTGGATGGCCACAGGTGTGGAATTAAACTGAGAGATGTCATAGAGGTGTCTGCAGAATCGGTCGCCCAGTCGTGTGCCCGTTTGGCCGATGTACGTAATGGTGCAACGTTTGCATATAATAGCACAAATGACGTTGCGTGACTCACATGTGAAGCCATGGGTGATGGTGAACTTGGCGTTAGGGAACGAGACTGAACGTGTTTCGATTACATACTGACATGTCTTACATCGTGTACGGTTACATGGCTTGGTTCCAAAGTGGCCATCGTTGACGGTTTTCAAACGGTTGTGGACTAGGAGGTCCCTCAAATTTTTGTCCCGTCTATATGCCAGCAAGGGTGGCTCACTAAATGCTTCCCACGCCACTGGATCAGCTTGGAGGAGAGGTAGGTGGCGAAACATGATCCTTTTGACAGCAGTGCTGTGAGGGTGATAGGTCATTATTAACTTGACTCTATCAGATGAGGTTTTTTGGCGGGGTTTGAGGGCCTCTAGACGTTAGATAGGGAGAACACGTTCTAAGGCAGAGGTAAGAACATCTTCTTGATACTGTCTGTTATGGAAGAAGTCCAACATTTCTTGTGCTCGGCATAGAAAGTTGTCATCATCTTGGCATAACCGACGCAGGCGGAGAAGTTGTGAGAAAGACAAGGAGTCCCGACAAGCCGGAGGATGAGAGGAAGTATAAAGGAGGTAACTGTGTGCATTGGTGGGTTTGTAGTACACCGACGTGGTGAGGTGGGGGGGGGGGGGGGGGGTGATTGTGACAACAATGTCAAGGAAATTAACAGAGACAGTGGAGATGTGAGAATTGAATTGGATCGCAGGGTGGAAGTTGTTAATGAAATTAATGAACCTAGATAGGTCAACCTCTGGCATATCGGTGAGACCTATGCCATCATCGATGTATCTATGATACATCAATGGAAAAGGTCCAGGATACTGCTGCCACACCTGATACTCCAGGTAGCCCATGAAGAGGCAGGCATAACTGGGACCCATGTTGGTGCCCATGGCAACTTTACTTATTTGGTCAAAGAACTGTCCATTGAACTCAAAGGAATTGAGTCGAAGGACCAGTTCTGCAAGGCGCAGGAGAGTCTCTGTAGCGATAGAGAGGTGCGTGCGCTGGTCCAGGAAAAACTGGAGATCTCGGAGACCATCAGAGTGAGGAATGGAAGTGTAAAGTGA
The DNA here is from genome assembly GCA_024509875.1 of Oreohelix idahoensis. Classification (NCBI taxonomy): domain Eukaryota; kingdom Metazoa; phylum Mollusca; class Gastropoda; order Stylommatophora; family Oreohelicidae; genus Oreohelix; species Oreohelix idahoensis. The sequence goes on along the minus strand of JAMPIV010009300.1, from coordinate 13,615 downwards.
GCAAACATCTAACAGAAATAAACGGTAGGTACGGTCTGGAGAAAGCTGAATAGAGGAAAAAGTAGTAAGAGCATGGTTTGTGTCCTTTAAGAACGAAGGAAGCTGCTCTACAATAGGCTGGAAGATGCCGTCGAGGAAGTCTGATATACGTTCGGTAGGGCAGGCACACGCAGAGACAATGGGTCTCCCAGGGTTGGAAAGTTTATGAATTTTGGGAAGCATATAAAACACAGGCTTGCCCAGACCACTATTGTCAATACGGAGATGAGAAGCGCTAGAAGGTAAGGACTTGTTGGCGATAAGACTTTTGATGGTGTCATGGACCAGACGATTGTTGAGGACTGTCGCATCGGTGTAAGATTAATAGTACATCCTCTTAATGGGAACCACTTGGTTGGACAACCCATATGTTGAGTTGGAAGAGGACTTTGAGCAGATTGTTTCTGTCATCGCACATGCTGAGATGTACATGTATGCACAAGATATATTAGCCTATGCGGCTGCAGGCTGATAATTGATAGAGTGGAATTAACAGGAGGACAACGCATGCGGATAAAGACAGCACCGAGATTTACCTAGCAATAATATAATGCCTAAGCGGGGCATAACACGTTATTATAAAAGTGTTATGTTGTTATTTGGTTCTTGCGTGATGTAAAGGTTGTTTGTTTTGGTCTCAGTTCCAGGGTACCCCACTGTTACAGCTGGATCTCAGTCAAGGAATGTAACATTCTCCTCGATCTCACGGTTGCAGTAAGCAACGAACTCCACGAGTTATCATACCGTACCTGAAATTGCAACCCTCTTTACATAGGCCTTCTGACGGGAATTTAGCTCACGCAGTGTATAAACAGCACCCATAGTCTGTCGTCGTATTATGCAGTAGTGCTTCCCTACTCGCCTATTTAATGCATGTCTGAGCTAAAGGAAAATTCAACATATTATCGGCACAGCCGTGCCAGCAGAAATTGAAATTATCTTACACGGATTTCGCAGTCGCAACCCAGACCCAACTGGATTACGCAATCGAGTTTCAACTACGAGGCACGTCTATTGTATTTTCACAGCGTCGGATAAGAGCGCAAAAGAGACGGACGGTTGTCCTAAGTTGGCCTCGCCCTGTATCTTTCTGGTCATTGAAACCCCCGCGTTTATTAGTAGCACTCAGAATATAGACAGAGTAAAACAGCCCTAGGCTGGTTTATGCCAAGTTAGCCTGTGTGGTGAAGACGACGCGAGCATAACGTCTGCAGTGGATTTAACATAAAAGACACTGACGGTGTTATTTGGTAATTCCCACACGCAGCTGAAGGATTGTAATTCTCTGTTTATTTATTTTGTTGGTGTTCTACAGGAGGGTTTTGGTGGATTGTTTCTTTTGATGTATGAATATGGCCTACTTGTTGGTTTTGTTCATTGATGTATGAACTGATATAATTGTTAACTATGTTATTGGATCAATTATTATTTGCTGAGATTTTATTCTTTTCATTCTATACAAGCTAAAGAGAACTTTAATAAATTTTAACCTTTTGTTAACGCGCTGTTCAAGACCTTCATCCATACATATTTAGCTCTTACTATATTCTCTATCTGTCTGTGAGAAAGAAGAGAGAGCGGGCGAAAGTAAGACTATATAAGTGAGTATGGCCTACGAAGGAGATATAGCTTTAATAGATCTTCTTCTAGGCTGTCTGAAATTCTCCCTATTTTTACACATTATCTGTGTTTTCTCTATAATTCTGTCAGTTCACTCACATTGTCGATGTCACACAAATTGTCAAACTCGAGAAATATTTTTAAAACCAACACACCCATGACAGGTGACTCCTTGCTGGAGTGAGAAAAATTAATGAATGAAGCTACCTGAGCATTCATCACGTCTATATAAGTATGTTTTAATCGGTCTACGGTCTGTACACACACACAGAGAGAGAGAGAGAGAGAGAGAGAGAGAAGGAGGGAGAGAGAGAAAGTGGTATTACCGCTGACTCGCATACAAGCGCCCATAATTGTATGTGCAAGCATCTGAAAGATCCAACACGAACATGTCAAATAAATAGAGAGCCAAAAATTCCATGCAATTAAAAAACTTAGACTCCAACTGGGAATGGGATATTTTATGATAGAGGAACCCAACTGAGGAGCATGTCTAGAGAAAAATACCAGCGGTTTTCAACTTGTGACGGCCAGGGGCGCCGTGGGTGGGCGTGGGTTTTTCGTATTTAGCTGTAAAGAAAACACAGAGCTGTTGGACATTTCATTTTTGTTTGTCGACCTGCGTGACCCCGGAGAAATTTCACTTTTGATGTTGGCCAGCCTTTGAAATCCCGCTCCCCCGACCCGCCTATCAACTTTCCGCACATTCTCCTCGCGCGGTCTTATTAGGTAACACGGTGATTTTCTGTTTTCAAACGTTTTTGATTGTGTTGTGAGTTTGATATAAAATGGACATATTTTTTTAATTTGGCAAGTGTTAGTAAAAAGCGAGAACTTATTAAGGATGACAATGAAAGTGGTAATGAGGAAAGGAAACGTAAGTACCGGTATAGAAAATACGACGAAGGTTACTTAGATTTATGTTTCACGTACACTCTTCTGAACAATGAAGAGCGTCCACGGTATGTTTTGTGTTTCAAAGTACTATCTGTCGAATGTATGCTGCCTAGCAAATTTAAGCGCCATTTAGAAAGTGTTCATAAGAATGACGTGGGCAAACCAAGAAAATATTTCTCTAGAAAGCTGAGTCAAATGACAGAACACAAATTTGTATTTTCTAAGCAGGAGACAATCTCGAGTAAAGCTCTTCTAGCGTCATACAAGGTAGCATTCTTCTTCTTCTTTGATCAATAGCCGCCAACCGTCAAAGTAGTCAGTGGCCATCACGCCTCTTGGCGTCTTGTAGGGCAGCAACAAATTGATTATACTTTGCTCGGTCGGCGGCAATCCTTCGTACTGTTGTCAAACTCTGATTTATTCTTTGCATCTCGGCTTCCACTGTTCTCCGTCAAGTTGTTTTTGGTCAGCCTCTCTTTCGCTTTCCCTCGGGGGTCCAAAACATAGCTGTTCTTGTGATGGTATCAGGGTCCCTTCTGAGGACGTGGCCAACCCAACTCCAGCGTCTGCCAGCTATGATGGTGTGCATGTTCTCCTGGTTACTCCTAATAAGTAGTTCTTGGTTACTGATGGTGTTTGGCCAAAAGATTCGGATAATTTTCCTTACGCAGATTGTGTGCAAGGAGGACAGTTTCGACATTTCCTTCTCTGTTACTCTCCAACATTCCGCACCATAGAGAAGCACGGAAAGCACACAGCTCTGATATAATCTTAATTTTGTGCTTGTGCTGTACTGAGAGGACTTCCAGATGTTGTTTAGAATAAAAAAAGGCTAATCTTGCTTTATTCATTCTGTTGTTAATGTCCTTGCATGTTCCGCCGTCAGGTGTTACTATGCATCCTCGGTAAGTAAATGTGTCTGTCTGTTCTAACTTCTAGTTCCTTACTGTTATTGGCTCAGGATTGCCCACATTTAGTGTCATGACCTCTGATGAAGAATTTAGCAATGGTTTATTCTAGCTCGTTAAGCTGAGAGGACTTCCAGATGTTGTTTAGAATAAAAAAGGCTGTTCTTGCTTTATTCATTCTGTTGTTAATGTCCTTGCTTGTTCCGCCGTCAGGTGGTACTATGCATCCTAGGTAAGTGTGACAGACGAACTCAGCTGACCATGAATGACCCCTGAAGTGTTGGATGATATGGTACGACCCTTTGTAACGACCCCTTCGTATAGCATCAGTGCCCCCGAATATTGTGGTAACTTTTCGTCAAACGGGAATTTTTTTCACCTGGACTCATTAGCTATGCAACCGTTCCACACAGATGGTCAACACGTTTGCTGATTAATATGTGGACAGTTTATCTACCGTTCATTCTGGTCATCGCATTGATTTAAGGAGAGATTAAATCACGCCCACGGACATCTCTTGAGCAATCATATGCAGTATTTTCATTAACTTGGCCCAGTGGGGGCGGTGCCAGAATCAAACAGATAGTAGCGGCACACGATCAAACAGACTGAGGGATCTCAAGAAAGACTATCGGCGCTATCAAAGGCAGTACTGGTCCCTGAAACAAGCGACGCAAGTTTCCTGCCGGTATTTCGCATCTCGATGTTAAACACGAAACCGATCGCACTGGGAGCGAACGGGAAAGCCGACGCGCAAGCAGCGAGCGGAGATACGTCAGACCAGGGGCGGCTTCTCTCTTTAGTCTGGCGGTCAGATCCCCAAAAGTCTCCTGAGATCTAAAAAGGTGTCAATTTTCTCATGTCCCACTCATCTTGCATTTCAGCTAGATATATACAGACCACGTAGAAAGCCATGTTATCATTCGGTCGCCAGAGATTTAAGATTCACTAGCTATAGTAGAAATTCTGCTAGATTTCCATCTGAATTGGTGGCTACATTGAAGTGATTTCTGTTTCTGTGTACGGTATAATATATTTGTTAAAGTGATCAGTGGTCTAGTGCTTTCATTTTTTCACTGGGTTTTGTGTTTATTTAAATCTATTAAATTAAACTCATCCCAAAAGTTCCAGTGGTAAAGTTAATGATATATCTATTATAATATTTCCAAAAATAATAGATGCTTTAATGTTAAAGTAACTTTTAAAAGTCGCGAAGGAATTTATAATTAATAGATTTAGTTAAGTCCTATATATATAGATGTGTATTTTAACCATTAGACTCGTGACGTGTTTTCTTAAATACATAATTAAATACGCGAGTGTATATAATAGCCTTAACGGTAAATTTATCGCGCTTTAGAATATTTTTTGATTTTTGAGGTATGATTATGTTGTCATGGGTTTTCTATCTTTTTCTATAGAATGATCACCTTTGCAATCCCAGCATAAAGAAATCATACAGAGAGTTTCAGACTCGGTTCTTAAACTTCCAGACATATTGATGAAACATTTTTAAAAATTTAATCTTGTGGCGGTCCGATGCGACCTAGCTATCATAATTACATGAAAGAAAGCCTACCCAAGAACATTTTAAAAAAATCATCAAATTTAATTTCAATCTATAAGTTAAACTGGAAGATGAACAGTGCCAGTAGCGATATTTTATTTACTGCTCTACTGTGAGAGAATACCGATTTACCTGACTGTGACTGAGCCTAGTTTTTCCTCACTAGATTAAAAACTTTACCGGACAGTTGTTATCATCACGCATTGAAGGAATTTTACCACCACTTCATTTTCACCCCTGTGTCGAACTGTGTCAGTGCCATCCTAAAGACTCTTTTTTATATAATAAAACACAAGAACTCTTAGGCTTCAAGTCCGGCGATAAGTGGGAATATTTGCTATCAGCAAACCTCGCAACATCTGGGGCGGGACATCGAAGTACTAGACAGTTTCACATGTCTAGAGTGTAATTTCTGTTTATATAATTCTATGGATTGTCTGATGCTGCAATCGGTAAGTGTGAGTGAATATATGAGTGTGGACCCTCACGCGCGTGCATGAATGACAGGAGATTTTAATTTGTTTAAAAAAAACCATTTGTTAATTTGCCTACCGGGTAATACATTTTCAGTATACCATGCATTGTTCCTTTAATTGGGATATTTTGTTAACGCTGTTTACCCCCCTTCTTTTCATTTGCTAGTAAAGGGAAACCCAATTGGGAATAACAGGATTTTTTTCTACCACCCATACCTAAGATTGTAACCCCTCTTTCAGAGTAATTAACTTCACTGTTAGGTTACATTACCTATGTTCCTGATAACTATTTTTTTTTGGGACTGGGATTATCTTTGTCTAATACAAGCGGGAAGGGCTTAGTCGATACCAATCTTCTTCACCCCCCCCCCTTCCCTCCTCACCTTGTTATTTGCATTTTCTGTACTTATGATAATTTATGTAACCCTTGATATTTGTTTGTGATTTGATTTTTTTAAGGTTAATAAACATCATAAACTTATTTAGTACTGTGTTGGAATACCCAAAGCCCAACATTTCCCCTATTTGTTTAATATAGTTTGTATCCACGTGCGTCTGTGTGTTTGAAGCACCAAATCGGTGTGAGCGCAGATGTGTGTCTGGAAACTGGCAAATAATTGTTTGACCAGGAGAGTCTGAAGAGAAGATTGAGAGAAACGATTTGTCGTAAATAAGTCTGTCTTTACTCTCCCCAGCACTCTGTGGAACAACTATTTACTCTCTACATTTCTATCACTGAGCTTTTCACCACCATTCTCCACTCTAAACCGGACCACTATTTCTAAGACTCTTTCTCTCAAAATAAATTTACGACAATATTTGTGGGCTTGTCCTGGGATCTTGAGCTACATTTGAGGCAATCGCATAGCTGAGATAAAGATATTTTTGAGTCTGATTAAGTCTGGGTCTAACTAGATAGAGTGTGAATGATCTGTCACTGTGATTTAGGGAAATAATAAAAAAAATTAATTACACCCCTAGACAACGCCTTTTAGTATTTGGGTCATCCACACAGCATATTTACTGGTTGTTTTCTTTCCACAGCAGTAGAAAGTACGGATAATCATAAATTCGGTTAGCTAAATTATCCTCTGGCAGATAAAATTAATTTTTTTCTTTATAAGATTTGCTGGGATTGCGTGATTGTTTTTACAGTCACTAAAGGTTTTTTGAAGTTAAAAAGAGTTGAGCTTAGCTAAAGACGCCTTGTTCTGACTTTTTAAGTCTAGTTAACACGTCTCTTCTCATAAACTGACTTCAGGGGCGGAGTTTTGTTGACGGAGAGTTAAAATGTTAGGGAAAATTTTTTTTTCCTTTTAAATTATTTATATAAATCTTTCTCTACTGTTAGTAAAAGTAGATTCTTTTCTAGTGGAACTTACCATTTTAACGTGGCATAGTCGCTTGCGTTAATAGTTTTAAGTGACTGTGGTAAAGTGGGATGTTATAAATATTTATAGGGGACTTAGTGTACTGACTGAGATCAGCTGTGAAGGTATCTGTATCTAATAAGTGTGGTGTATTACAGATGACCTTACTTGTTACCACATTTATACCTCAGTCAGAATTATTCTGGAATATTGTGATGACTACGTTAAATGTCTAGGGTTATGAAAATGATGAAGTGTAAGTCACAACAACAACAGACAGATAAACAATTTAATTTATTCCACAACACTTTGCAACACTGTGACACTCACACACATATAACACTCTATAAGACTATCTTAAATGAGTCAAGTGTAAAGTTTCAAATATATATGTAATAATTCCTATCAATAATGGATATCCTGATTCAACTACACAGTGAACCAGGAATCACAATCAAATGTAATTACAAGTAGTATGTACACAGTTTATAAATATAATCTTTGTATTGACATATTTTATTATTCTTATCCTGTGTGTGTAAGTTGTGAAGTAGTAATATGAGGTAATACTGGTTTTGTTTTTCAAGCTAGGTTGTTGTTTTTCATCATGACTTCAAGTGTTTGATTATCGTGGAAATAGTATTGGGAAAAGTTCACAGTTCATTTCATTTGAAAGAATTTATTGCCCCTCTGTGTTAAATATACTGTCAATTTTTGAGGGGGGGGGGGGGTGGGCACATAATGTTGAGCTACTCTGGCCACAGAAGCTTATCTTTCGTGATGGCGGCAGGAAAAGACTCCTCTGCTTGATTGCTTCCTGTGTTCTGGAGACACCTCACTGGTCGCTATCTGGACCAAGGAGTATGCTGTCAGCCTCTGGATTCAGCAAAACTCAGACCAGGTGCTGCTTCAATAACTTAGGACCACGGTCCCTGAAACAAGAAGGTTGTACCTCCTATTTCAGAACTAATTTATAATCTATTTCCACACTGAACACAATACATAACAAACACTGAGTTCAGAGCGGTAGGCCAACTGCTAGCTTCATCTGAAACAATTTACACCAGTATACTCCTCCCTAATGGTTACTACGCCTCTGCAATTCCAGCATTAGTTCTTTCTAGTCAATAAGATAGGTGTCAGTGTACTGTTTGGCAATTCCATGCAGTTTTACTTTTCTCCGACACGTCCTATTCAGGTTGGAGCAATATTTAGGCTTTGCCTCATGTTGGCTACTGAACCACACACATATACAGACATAAATTATCAATTCCCATTCAATTTTCATTAAAAAGATCTCAAATATGTCAAGCTTACCACAATTAATGGAAATGATAACAAATACGTTGACTGGCGATGAATAATGGCACAAATTCCGATCTGCCTCTGTCCCAGACTTTTATTTAGAAAAATATGATCTGGTTCTCAACGCACTGTTTCTTAGTAAGTTTATTTTTAAAATGTTGCACTGAACAGACGCTCCTAATTGACTATATTGGCGGGTCTAACCAATCGGGCCATGTTTACACACGCTTTTCAAAAAATTTTACCCTTCTCACGTTTCCCCTAACAACCAAAATTAGTATTTGTAGTCCGACTAATCGTGTTTAGCCTTACATATCATTCCCGCCAATCAAATTGGATTTAACATGGTGGCCTATTTCCCGTAAAATAGTGGTTTCAAAACATGCCACTGTGCGATTATTATTTGGTGTTGTCTGACACCCTCACTATTTTCTTTTGGCTATAATTTGTTAAATATTAGACTATTTGCGTAACACTTAACATATTCTTTGTCAGCAAGTCCTAAGGAACCCAAATAAATAAATTTAATGGAGCTAAGTGGCTGCGTTCAAAATATGCATTTTCTAGGATAGTCGTGTATTTTTTATTTTTTTATGTTTAGAACCGCGACCTGTCCTGCCTTTTCGACTGTTTTGTCAGACTAATGTCAGGATTTCAGACATAAAACAGTAGAATGTCATGTTTCCTAATAAGCATTTTACAGGTTTTTAAACCTAACTCTCGTATGGGTAGTGTTTTTTATCACTGTCCATCTGAAAAAAAGTTAGTGCTTCATGCCTTTCGCGTTGGGAGTGGCATTAATTTTAATCGCGAGACGCGTGTTAGTGTTGCATACGTCCTCCGTTCAGCCCTCTCTCTTTCTATCCTAAGTCCATCTTCCTTTCGTTTATGTTAACGTAGTGTATAAAATGAAATTAATGCTAGTATTAATTTAGGACATTAATCAGCTTGCGTATCTCAAGGTTTTCTTAGAAATGCAGTACACGTTTTATTGTTTTGTGGAAACGCGTGTATGCTGCTATAGGCTTTACTATCAACGTGGAAACGTTACAATTTGCAGACGAAGTAGAAAAAAAGGGGGATTTTTGTACGCCATTGTGACAGCACTGTGCTTTTTCCATTTCTCTTTCCCTTTTATTTAATTTATGTGTTAGGCTTTACATTTACCTTTTAATTTATATATGTGTATTTAGAATGTCTCACGACAGTGACAATAATAGCGGCGATAAGTTTGCACACTACAGAGTAGGAGGTACCATAAGTAAATTTATACTTTGTGGTTTTTTTCTCGTAGCGGCTTTGAGTTTTTCCCCTCCTTGGTTTTTCTTACTATTCTCTAGTCTTAGAAGCATCCAGTTCTTTGGCATGGCAGAGAGAATTAGGATAAGATCCATTTTGAGACAGGACGCGAAGGACTCAGGATTAGAAGAAGCCGCAAACCTGCTTGTCAACAGGAAACTTGAAAGGTGTGACGCGGAGCAAGAGAAAGCAGAGAGGAAAGAAGCACAGGATAGAGCAGAGAAGAAAGAAGCGGAAGAAAGGGCAGTAGCTAAGAAGAAGGAAGCGGAAGAGAGGGCAGAAGCTAGGAAGAAAGAAGCGGACGATCGTCAATTGGAGCAGAAGATCATTGAGGCAGAGATGGAAGTTCGCAGGGAAATAGAGAAGGAGAGACAACGTGAGGAGAGAGAGAGAGGGAAAGACAGCATGAACTGGCGCTTAAGGCTTTAGAGAGTCGGGGCGCCTCTACTTCGAATAACGGAGAGCCGCCTTCGCCCCAGTCTCAGTCAATGGATCTCTCCAGCACTCAATCTGCCCAATTAACGGCGATGTCTTTTGCTTTAGAGTCTTTTCCCAGCCCCAATGAAAAAATTGACAGCTTCCTAGAGAAATTCGAGAGGCTTGCAAATCTGTATGGGTTAGAGAGTTCCCGTTGGGCACTTAAACTCTCAACTGCGTTGAAAGGTAATGCGTATGACGTGTACACAAAGCTGGGAACCAACCAACATGATTACGACATGCTGAAGATGGCCTTGCTAGAACGGTTTGAGATGACCGCCCGAAAATTTCTGCAAATGTTAAGAAACAGCCGGAAAGAGAGCACGGAAACTTTCCCGCAGTTCTCTTCACGTCTCACGGGCTATTTGACAAAGTGCATTGAATTATCTGACCTTCCTCTTACATATGAGGGACTACTTGAACTTGTTCTTATGGAACAGATAAAGTCAACTTTGTCAAACGAAACCCGTAGATTTTTGGCTGAACAGGGCGCAGTCAGGCTTGAGGACATCCTCAATAAGGCAGAACGCTATACCAATGCAATGGCCGAACTTTCCAGCACGAAACGTAAACCCACAGATGAGCCATCTCGTAAACAAAATCTAGAGCAGTCATCCTATTCCTCAAATTCCTCTCAGAATTATAACCAACGAGAAAATAATACCCAGAGACCTCCCCAGGAAAAATCGAAATTCTACAAAACCCGATTTTCCCCAAATAATAATTCTGATCAACCCACCAAGCCTACGTGGCAGCGCGGCCACCAAGGTCAAGGAAAAGGGAAGACCCCTACACCAGGAACGTCTGATCAGGGCAAACAAACCGGTCCAAACCACTTCGGATGTTTGCATACAGCCTCGAAAGGTAGAGTCAATGTCAGTGATTCTCAACCTGAGGGGGACCGACCCTCAACGCGAGGAACTGTAATTTTGAATGGTACCTCAACTACTTGTCTCTTTGACACTGGATTAAGCTTTAGTTGTATTGTTGCCAGACACCTAGTCAAACCAGGTCAGGAGACAGAGGAAACCGTCAAACTTAGTGGAGTTTTCAGGAGTGACGCACCCAGGACGCTTCCTATCGCACTGGTAGAGATACACTCTGATTTTGTCAGAGGTGTTATTAAAGCGGCCATAATGGATGATCCGATCTACCCAGTTATCCTGGGATGTAGATACGTGTTTATTGGGAGACCTAAGGAGCCGATTGTGGCAGTGGTAACCACAAGAGGGCAAGCCAAGAAGTAGAGGGAGCCTGCGCCAAATTTGTTGCCGAATGAACTGAAGGAGGTGCAACAAAAGGACCATACTCTGGAGCCCTGCTTTAGAAAACTGCCCATGGCTAAGGACCCAAGACACAACAGAGACATCTTTTCTAAGGATGGCGTATTGTATCGTAGAACGGGCAACCCGGACACGGGGAATAACCAGCTCCTAGTACCGACGCAGTACAGAAGCCAGATCTTAGAAATGGGGCACTCTCTTCCCTTTAGCGGACATATGGGACAAAACGCCACTATTCAGCGAATAAAAACCCACTATTGGTGGCCAGGAATGAACTCTGACATTATCAGGTACGTGAAATCCTGCGCCCAGTGCCAACGGGTAGCACCCAAGCACTTGACACCCCCAGTACCCATGGGGCAAATGCCAATAGTAGGGACTCCATTTGAACGGGTTGCTGTCGACATTATTGGACCCCTAGAAAGGACCAAAAGAAGGAACAGGTTCATCCTGACCTTAGTCGACACTTGCACTATGTGGGCCGAAGCTGTACCGCTAACATGCATAGATTCCAAGCATGTCGCAGAAGCCCTCGTGCAAATCTTTACACGGTTGGGATTCCCTCAACAAGTTTTGACGGACAATGGATCCCAATTCCGTAGCCTGTTAATGGAGGAGATCGTTAAGATCTTGAGGGCCAAACATATCCACACAAGTCCCTACCATCCGGCCGGAAATGGGCTCGTGGAACGTTTTAATGGCAGCCTCACCACCATGTTACATAAGCTGGGTCAGGAGAAACCGGAAGACTGGGACCTTTATATATTGGCTGCCTTATTCGCCTACCGAGAGGTTCCCCAAGCGTCTACGGGATTCCCGCCTGCTACACTTTTATTTGGCAGACCTATAAAGGGGCCACTAGAAGCCTTACTTCAGTCCCTGACAGACCAAAAGGCTGACGAGACAGTCGTCTCCGCAAGCAAGTTTGTATCTGAGCTCAAGGAAAGGTTAAAGCTAGGATGGGATCTAGCTACTATCAATCTTAAGAAAGCCCGCGCTAAACATGCTAAAAGATACAACAAAGCTGCAAAAGAGAGAGAACTACAACCAGGGGAGAAAGTTTTGTTGCTACTTCCAACCGGAAGCAATAAACTTCGCATCGGATGGCAAGGGCCGTTTTACCGTCCTTAAAAAGATCTCACGTACCAATTACAAGATCTCCATCAAAGGAAAGGAGAAGGTCTTCCACATAAATCTGCTTAAGAAATATTTGGAAAGACAGGTGCCATCCTCCGAGCATCTCCTGGCTGTCGCCATAGCAAATTGAAGACGAGGAAGATGATGGTGGTTGCATGGAGTACCCATTGCAACCCACAGAATCCCTTAAAGATGTCAAGTTCGGCGACAATCTCTCACCAGAACAACAAACAGAAACCAGGGCGCTACTAAAACAGTACAGTGCAGTCTTAACGGATGTACCTGGTCGAGCAAATCTCATTGAATTTGATATGAAATTAACAAACGAGACGCCTGTTCGAACCAGAGTTTACCCCATCCCGTACGCTAAAGCTGATGCACTTTGCGGAGAGATAGACAAGCTGCGCCAGGCAGGAATTATCAGGGAGTCTACATCTCCTTACAGTTCGAGTGTAGTGCTGTTGCAGAAGCCCAATAAGGAAGTTCGGCTGTGTATAGATTACCGGCTGCTAAACGCTGTTACGGAATTCCAGCCCGAACCTCTCCAAACGGTTCCTGAGTTGTTCACCAAGCTCAGCAAAGCAAAGATTTTCTCCAAGATTGACCTCAGTAAAGGTTATTATCAAATACCAGTCAAGGAGGAAATTAAACCTTTGTTAGCTTTCAGCACTAGTGAAGGACATTACACATTTAATGTGATGCCGTTCGGATTGCATAACGCACCAGGAGTGTTTACCAGGATGATGAGGAAACTTCTAGAACCTTTGCAAAGTACCCATATCCATAATTTCATGGATGACATATTAATTGCATCGGAAACCTACGAAGAACATATTGCTACGGTTGCTATGCTCCCCAGGAGACTACAGGAAACCGGTCTCACAGCCAGACCTAGCAAATGTCTCATCGGGTTTGAACAGTTAGACGTCCTGGGGCATACTATTTCTCACGGATGCAGTTGGCCTATTAAGAAGAACGTGGAGAAAATAGCTGCAGCCAAAAGACCCCGAACGAAGAAAGACGTACGTTCCTTCATATCACTATGTGCATACTATCAGAAGTACATCCAGAACTTCAACGGACTGACGGCACCTCTGACTGACCTCACAAAGAAAGGTTGTCCTGATAAGGTCATTTGGGATCAAAAGTGCGAACACGCGTACAGCACTTTGAAAGGACAGTTGTCTGCATACCCCATTTTGAGGTGCCTGACCTCAAGAAACCTTTTGTACTGCGG
>JAMPIV010009299.1:0-46364 GCA_024509875.1 Oreohelix idahoensis | reverse complement strand
GATCGTCAACCTGATGATGGCTGATGTGAAATCAGAAAATTCTTGAAGAGAATAGGAATTGCCAATAGCTACATTCAACAACATGAAAACATATAATGGGAAAACCCCTTCCAAACAGGGTTATCTCACAAATTAAAACTGAGAATCTTAAAGTGTTTCTATATCTGCATTTCTTGTATGGTGCAGAAAAACATGGCACGATGAATAAAGCAGTTGGAGAAAGAATTGTAGGGCTCTTGAAATTGTGGATATATAGAAGGAATGGTGCGTATTCTCATGGAAAGAGATGAAACACAAATTAAGGGAGGTCCTAGAAAATCTAGGTATTGATAAGAGAAGTAGAACTTATGAGGGGGAGGTTCAAAAAGTTTCGACAGCTAAAATACTTTGGCCACATAAAAAAGGCAGAACACCTAACGAAGACCATAACTGAAGGGAGAGTGAACGCCAAAGTGCAAGGGAAGACAGCGCTTTAAGTAGTGAAGAAAACTTCAAGAGAGGACCGGAAAGAATCTTTCAGAGGGCACCGTCAAGACAAGAGACAGAAGACGTTGGGAGATTCCATTAAAGCCCAAACCGTCGTTTGTGGAGTTGGCAAAACTGTTGATGATGATGATATCAGAAAATCTATATTTGTGAATATATTGATGAATGGAGAAACATCTTATGAAAAAGAGAAGAAAAAACAAAATTAGAAGGTCCTTGAAAACCTAGGTTATGAAAAATAGAATTAATGAAGGAGATCAAAATTATAGACAGCCTAAAATATTTTTGGGCCATTATAAAAATGACATAACACCCTGGCAGTAAGAACCATAATAGAAGGGAGAGGTTGAAGGCAACATTGCAAGGGGAAGACAGTGCTATAAGTGTGGAAGATACACTCAAGAGCATGGACAGGAAAGAGGGTCTTATCAGGTGCCACCATCAAGGACAAGAAGCAATAGAAGACGTATTGGAGGATCCATTACAGCAAATTCTTCAACGTGGAAATTGGCAGCTGTATGATGATGATATCAGGAAATACTTTTGAAAATGAAATTTTCAGATAGGGATGTGATATTGTTCCCTATAAGTTAGGAGTTTGTATGTTTTCTGGAAGTCTTTCCTCATAGTGTGAGTGTTTGAGGGAAAAACATTTATATTACTACTCACTGTACTCAACTCACTCACTTACCGAACCGATCGCCCAACCCCGCCCGCCCCCGACTACCCAAACCCACTTCATTCACTCATCCATCTACTCAGTCTTTCACTTAGTCAATTCCATTTAAACTCACCTCTCTACTATAGACCATTTATAACATTTTATTACGTTCAATGTGTTTTTACTGTTTTCACCTTTTTATTTAGTTTGTTAAATTTTTTTTTTTTTGCCATTTGGACTTTATCATTAATTTGGAATTTCAGCCATTAGTGTCAAAATTACTGTTATCTTCCAAAGGGTACCATAATATCTCAGTGCTCTGCAACCTATTTTCACTTTGCGGCACACTTAAAGTGCCAGTCAAATAATTTCCCACGACACCCCACTACAATATTTAAATGGGTGGGTATGGCACATGTTTTAAAAAAAATTCGATGCAGTCATAATACAACCGCTCCCTATTGTTTGTGATGGACTGAGGGATGATGATAAACTCAACTTCTCTTATTTGTAAAAAATTTACTTATGAGATTCTTTTCGTAGATATTTTTACCGATAACATATAATTGTGTATACAGTTAATTATGGTGTATTCTGCCCGGTGTCACGGCCACACCAGGCAGACACCTGCAGCACACCATTTTGTGGAGCCCTGCCATATATTTCCTTCTGGCTTCTGATAAAGAGAGGACTAAAGAAGGACATTCAATTCCAGAATGGGAGGGAGGAAGAATACCCATATACTCACTGACCAATTCAACCATTTCATACGTATAATAATATCTGTATGAGACAATAACATATATGTCTTACAGACATTCTAATTTCCAACATGTGGGACACAACATTTCAGGGAGTGTTTTTCTATTAGTTTTATAGTTTTATATTCTTCTACTTAATTCTTACTTTCTTTCCCTATCTGTTTTTCGTTTGTCTGTCCCTGACGAAGGCCTTGTGGTCTGCAACATAGGTTTTCTTCTTGTCCTTTCTCCAGTAAGAGTATCCACTATCACAATATTTGTAATTTTTGTTTTTTTTTCATTCTACTGTTTTACCCAGTTTTTACGGCAGTCTCTTCATATACTCATATGTATTACAGTTGTTGTATGTGATGAGAAAATACCAAAACGCTTTGTTGTATCTAAAAAAAATCAGCTTCTGTTTTCGGGAATTTCTTTTTCTCCCATTTTTGTGCCTTAACACATCTTGGGGGAGAAGGATGAGTTTGTTATTGAATGAGGTGTGGTTGCTTCATTTCATTTATCATTTGATTTCACTTGCAAAGGCACTTCCGTGTGGAGCATTGGAAGCACTCCTGCAGCTGGTCTTCTTGCAGGATAGCCAGCAACCAGGGAGCATTCATGTGCTCTTGTATTAGTGATTTCTATAGCCATTTGTATTACATGATGATGTTGCCAGCCCCATGGACACCTCACATTAGTGGCCTCTTATAACATACTTGAGGGAACAGTAGTCTTATGGCTTTGTCTCCTCATTCTGTCACCTCATTGACCCCCATGAACTAAACGTGGGGCTGTATTGGCTGGCCGTTGTGTTTTACCATGTCTGTCCTTCTAGGACAACCTCATACATTAGTGGCCTCTTATAACACATACTTGAGGGTTACAGTAGTCTTATGCTTTGGTCTCCGCATCATTCTGTCACCTCATTGACCCCCATTGGAATCTACGTGGGGCTGTATTGGTCTGGCCTGTGTTATTACCATTGTCTCCTCAGGACAACCTCACATTAGTGGCCGTCTTCTTAATACACATAACTTGAGGGAAAATTAACAGTATGTCTTTATGCTCTGTCGTCTCATTCTGTCACCTCATTGACCCCCATGAACTACGTGGGGCTGTATTGTTTGGCCTGTGTTATACCATGTCTCCTCAGGATTTCTTTTATGTTGTCTATCCACCTTCCTCTCGCCTAGTGTAGTTCCCGGGGGCCTCTGAGGAGACAAAAGAAGAAAATGACTACTGCTGCCTCAGACATATCGTAAAAGGTGATTAATGTAAGGTTATGCTTGAGATTGGCAACTTCATCATGTAACATAAATTGCCATGGAAACCACTGCTGTGGGATCACGTGCTTTGACACATGTTTCCTGCGGGGTTACCTGCTACATTTGTGGCTCCATGCTTTTTCTCAGTCATGTATTCTCACTAGTTTTCATCATTCTGTAGTGACATTTAGATAGTGACCATGTTTGACACTGATAGCAAAGAGTTGGTATGAATATGCTAATTAACAGCTGTCGCTTTTTCTCTGTGGAAATGCATGTTTATGACAAGAACCAGACAAGTGCTAGTGGAACAAGAGATATGAAGACGCTGGTGATGGATAGGACATACATTGAGGAAATCTGTTAACAGCTTTACAAGGCAATTTGTGTTATCGAATCCCCAGGGTGAGAGAGGTAGAGGGAAATTGAAAAACCCATGGAGAAGAGAATTGGAGACAGAAATGAAAGGCATGAAGAAGACACGGAAAGGCCTCTTGCTGATGGCACATGCCAGGAGGACTTAGCATGAGCTTATTAAAGACTTATGCACCTTTGGGAACTGAAGGCAATGAAAGAAATGTCCATGTGCCTGAGTGTTGAAGTCATTTGGTAGGCCTGTGCATTATTCGTTTTACATCTTAGTTCTATTTCTCTGTTAAATCTACCATCCTTTGTTAACATGTTTGCTAAGTACTTGAACTCTTGGACATGTCCAGTGAAGGTATAGACTTAAAAATTTAGTCTGTAATCTCTACCCATATGAAAGACTTTCATAAATGAATGGTTGCATAGAATAGAAGGATTGAAGTGGTAGGACAAGATACTGAAGTGGAACTAATGACAAGAACTAGCCGAGTGTCAGTGGAACAAGAGATGTGGATCAGTGGAACAAGAGATGTGGAGCTAATGACAAGAACTAGCCAAGTGTCAGTGGAACAAGAGATGTGGAACTAATGACAAGAACTAGCCGAGTGTCAGTGAAACAAGAGATGTGGAACTAATGACAAGAACTAGCTGAGTGTCAGTGGAACAAGAGATGTGGAACTAATGACAAGAACTAGCCGAGTGTCAGTGGAACAAGATATGTGGAACTAATGACAAGAACTAGCCCAATGTCAGTGGAACAAGAGATGTGGAACTAATGACAAGAACTAGCCGAGTGTCAGTGGAACAAGAGATGAGAAGAAGATGCTGGAGATGGATAGGATACACTGAGGAAATCTATTGATAGCATTGTCAGGCAGTCCCTTATTGTGGAATCCCCAGGGTAAGAAAGAGAGAGAGGGAGATCATGGAGAACATGGAGAAGAGAACTGGGGACAGGCAAGAAGCAAATGAAGAAGACATGGAAGGACCTTGAGCTGATGGCACGGGACAGGGAGACTTGGCATAAGTTTGTAGAAGGCCTATGCTTCTTGGGCAGCTGATGAGTGATGAAATAATTTACCTGTATATTAATCAGGTAACTTTGGTTAGTCTGTTCCTGCTACCAACCTCTTTCATTTTGCTTTCTGCTGTTGGGCCCAAGCATTATCTCTCTCAAATCACATTTTTTTACTAAGTGTCCTGCTCATCATGGGAGTTTTTGCAAAATATTGGCCTCATAGTGTACTAAATAGATAAAATATCTTACAATGACTCACTAGTCAGTCTGTCTCCTTCCTGGGTCATCTGACTTTGTATTAGTGAAAACACTCACTCTTTGTTCATTATGAGAAAGAATAGCAATAAAGTGTAAAGCAGTTTTTAAAATTCTGAAAATTTTTTTGTTGGTTTTGGATTTTTCAAAATAAATTCTCCACTTTTATCGGGCTGGTAAAATGTTGAATTCTTCATCATTACTGTAAGTTTCTTTGAATTTATTTAGATTGCTGAAGTGATCAGAATACTTGTCATCATTAATTAGCAACAAGATGTCAAATGGCAATCAACCAAAACAAAAATGAGAGCAGATCCCATAAATGTGATATCAACTAAACCCATGATATCAACTAAACCCATGATATCAACTAAACCCATGATATCAACTAAACCCATCTACACTGCACACAAGCTTCCAGCTTGCAAACAACACTGCTTCTCTGAAATTGTAGAAAACATTCCTGATATTGAGAGAAAGAAGAGCCAGACTGCAACCGAGAGAAGAGCCATAACCACAAAACACATAAAGAAACATTACCCAAACAACACCTGGACCCATGCATACACAGATAGATCAGCAACAAGTGCAGTGGAAGATGGAGGTGGAGTCTTTCTGAGCTTAAGCACTGGTACACAAAAAAAAGCTGTCAATGGAAACAGGGAAATTCTCAAGTAACTTCTGAGCAGAGGCAGGGGCATTGAAAAATGCAGTAGATGTTCTAATGATAGAGAAAAGCACTGAGAGACAAGTTGTTTTCTTTACAGCTGGACTGTCAGTAGTTGCAGGGCTGAGAAGCCAGATAATGCAGACCTCAATGACCTAATGACCACAAACTATTCAGCGATTCACAAGATTGTGGTACAGTGGATTCCATCTCATTGCACCATCCTTGGCAATGAAGAGGCTGACAGATTGGCAAAAGAAGGCGGAAAGTTACCTCAACCCGATACGAGCATAAAGCAGAAAAGAACAAGTGGTAATCTTCAGACTCTGCATGGGCCACATTGGGATACTACCTATTCAACAAGGAACTTCCAATGAGCGCAACTGTGCCACTGATAAAATAATTGCTGAACATCTGCTTCAAAGATGCCCAACATATGAGAACAGAGAAAGTACATATGGCTGTCACCATTTCTGGAAAAACTCTGTGTGATTAGAACAATTGCCTCTCACGGCTAATTTACTGGCTTCTGGGTTCTGTACAGTCTGGCCAAATGTAAATGGTACCTGACTCTGCTCTTGAATTAGGGAGGGCAAAGGCAGCAAGGAAGTGAACTGGTTATCCTACTTCTACTATGGGACTACCTTTACCTGTATTGTTGCACTATTTTAAGAAATCAGTATTCTTAATTTTTTTTTCATTGATCAGTGCTGTAAAATCTGTACAAGCATGTACATGAAATTTTTTTTTTTTTTAAGGAGACCGCTTTGTTAATCTTTAAGAAAACTGTTTGTCATTTATCAGCTGTGTTAAATGTATGACTTGATTTTATCAGTAGTACTGTAAAGATGTCTTACTGCACTTTCTTTTGTGTCAATTTTCAGTCTCTTTTTTTTTCTGTAATAATCCTGCCAAATGATCAATGACACACTCCCACTTAATGCATGCTGTTTGTTTCAGGGCTGGAGAGGATTGCAGCAGATTATGTGGATAATGATACGGCAAAGCTTTTGTTGAATCCATATCCAGGTACATAGATGTAGTGTTGGAGTTTTGTATGCATTAATTATGTTTATGAGATTGATGTGTGTTTATATTTACATAACTTACTTACTTACTTAGTCGTTCCCCTTCTACCGTGAGGTGTAGAGGTTTGGAAGAGAGAGCGCCAGACTATCCTATCGGCTGTCTTCCTCTTGGCCTGGTTCCATTCTAGTCCTCGGTCCTTCAAAGATTGTCTAATGTTGTCCTCCCAGCGGGACTCTGGGTCGTCCTCGGGGTCTGGATCCTTGGCTCTTTGTTTCCCATGCTTGTCGTGGTATCCGATCTTCTCCCATTCTGCAGACAATGGCCAAAACCATCTTTTTAATTGGGACTGTTTCTACTTGGGTCTGCAGGGGGTAGGATTTAAGGCCTTGACGTATCGTCTGGTTGCGGACCATGTCTCTTCTTGTTACTTCAACCACGTTCCTCAGATACCTCATTTCTGAGGTTTGGATCTGGCTTTTGTGGGTTGTAGTCATTGCCCACGACTCGCATCCATATGTCAAGACTGGGACATAGGTGGAGCGGTATACAGCCATCTTCGTTTTCTTACCAACCTCTTTCTTGCTGAGGAATCCACGATTTATGGCCTGAAAAAGTCTCCCAGCTGCTGCTTTTCGAGTGGCCAACTCTTTTTGATGCCTCCCTTTCGGTCTATATATAGCTCCGACGGGTATTTTTAAAGTGGTCGACCTGCTCCAGGACCTGTTCTCCCAGCTTAATCTGATGTCTTCTTTCTTTCTCGTGTTGATATCACCATGGATTTTGTTTTAGAGCTGCTTATGACCATCACTCTTCTCCCGCTCTTCCTTCTAGACTTGCAGGTTGGATTGGAGATGTGCCTCTGATTTAGCAATCAGGGCAACATCATCAGCAAATGCCAGCTCCGAAATATAGACCTGTCTCATCTTCCAGTACCCCACTGAATACTTTCTTGTTCTCTCCTTACATGCCTTGATGACATCGTCCATGAGGAGTATGAAGAGGTAAGGTGATAGGATATCTGTATAGCATGAATCAGAGGTGCTGGAATAGTCTTCCTTGCCAAACAGTCCCAAAGTTTGCTCCAGGGGACCCTGTCAAACGCCTTTTCCAGATCTATGAAACAAAGATGGATCTCACTCTTATACTCAAGGGCCTTTTCACTCAGCTGTCTGAGTGTGAAGATTAGGTCCTTGAGTACTTCGGTTTGCTCAGAATCTGAGCACTGGACCTCATTTACTCACTCAGCTCCTGCTGTATCATGTCCAATGCACAGAATCTTCTTTTTCTCATCTCTTGTTCTATTGGTTTTTAGTTTTTTTCTAATGGTGATCCATGTCATAAACATAGTAATTCTTTCCTATTCTGCGCAGGCCACACATTGTGGAAAGTCTGTCCACTTCTTGGTTATTGTGTTTTGTTGCTCTCAGAGCCAAATAATTTATTGCTTTAAACATTTGAGTTTGAAAGTTCTTTACTTAGGTGTTGGACTTGATTACTTTCCATGTATTTCTCAGTTCAGTTTATCTAGAGCCATCTTGCTTTTTCAGTATTCATATTTTAAAATCAATGCTTGTTTCCTCCGGCTAAGTCTGTAGCTACCAAAATATGAGTTCACATTTTGTTTATAAGCTCCAAGTGCAATTAGGCGTTCATTTAATGCACTTTTCTCGTGATCTTTTACCTATTTTTAAATAGATTTTGAGGCCCAGTAGGTATGACATCTCAAGTATTCTCATGTCAACCTTCATCTGGTTTTTGGTTTTGTGAAACAGAAGGAAAAGGTAATCGGTAAAAGTTCAGATCACTGCAATGTTTTGCCAGGTATCACTAAATTTCATTTATGATGGTCCATTTTTGGTTGTTTTCATAATCCAGTATATAGCCATAAAAAAGGAATAGTAATGAGGATTCTTTCTAAATTCACATTCTTGTCTCTCGAAGGGTTCTGTAAGTTGTCAATCATGAAGAATTATGTTTTTTCATGTCCATATATTTTCCTTGTCAGGATATTGAACTTAAGTCAGACCCCATTTTATCTCATCAGCGTTCAGAGTGATCACCTTTCAATATTGTTGTAAGCCGTGTCATAGTTTATAAATGCAGTTTAAAAACATAAATTCAGCTCGATGCTTTATTCTACTTACTTACTTAGTCGTTCCCCTTCTACAGTGAGGTGTAGAGGTTTGGAAGAGAGAGTGCCAGACTATCCTATCGGCTGTCTTCCTCCTGGCCTGGTTCCATTCTAGTCCTCGGTCCTTCAAAGATTGTCTAATGTTGTCCTCCCAGCGGACTCTGGGTCGTCCTCGGGGTCTGGATCCTTGGCTCTTTGTTTCCCATGCTTGTCGTGGTATCCGATCTTCTCCCATTCTGCAGACATGGCCAAACCATCTTAATTGGGACTGTTCTACTAGGATCTGCAGGGGGTAGGATTTCAGGCCTTGACGTATCGTCTGGTTGTGTACCATGTCTCTTCTTGTTACTTCAAACACCTTCCTCAGATACCTCATTTCTGAGGTTTGGATCTGGCTTTTATGGGTTGTAGTCATTGCCCATGACTCGCATCCATATGTCAAGACTGGGACATAGTTGGAGCGGTATACAGCCATCTTCGTTTTCTTACCAACCTCTCTCTTGCTGAGGAATCCTCGATTTATGGCCTGAAAAAA
Source organism: Oreohelix idahoensis (assembly GCA_024509875.1). Classification (NCBI taxonomy): domain Eukaryota; kingdom Metazoa; phylum Mollusca; class Gastropoda; order Stylommatophora; family Oreohelicidae; genus Oreohelix; species Oreohelix idahoensis. The sequence continues at coordinate 37,208 of JAMPIV010009299.1, read as the reverse complement.
GTCTCCCAGCTGCTGCTTTTCGAGTGGCCAACTCTTCTTTGATGCCTCCCTTTCGGTCTGTAATAGCTCCGAGGTATTTAAAGTGGTCGACCTGCTCCAGGACCTGTTCTCCCAGCTTAATCTGATGTCTTCTTTCTTCTCGTGATATCACCATGGATTTTGTTTTAGACCAGCTGCTTATGACCATCCCTCTCTTCTCCAGCTCTTCCTTCCAGACTTGCAGGTTGGATTGGAATGTGCCTCTGAATTTAGCAATCAAGGCAAACATCATCAGCAAATGCCAGCTCCGAAATATAGACCTGTCTCATCTTCCAGTACCCCACTGAATACTTTCTTGTTCTCTCCTTACATGCCTTGATAACACCGTCCATAAGGGAGTATGAAGAGGTAAGGTGATAGGATATTCATCTAGGTCTTACACCAGTGGTGGTCCCTGTGAAACTCTTCTGACTTATGGTTTGCTGTCTCCCTCACATAATTTCTGCAAGACTTGTAGAAGCTCTGTATAGCATGAATCAGAGGTGCTGGAATATTCTTCCTTGCCAAACAGTCCCAAAGTTTGCTCCAGGGGACCCTGTCAAACGTCTTTTCCAGATCTATGAAACAAAGATGCATCTCACTCTTATACTCAAGGGCCTTTTCACTCAGCTGTCTGAGTGTGAAGATTAGGTCTTGAGTACTTCGGTTTGCTCGGAATCCGCACTGGACCTCATCCAATTGTGGCTCAGCTAGGCGTCGGAGTCTCTGCTCTAGGATTCTAGAGTAGATTTTACCAGGGACACTGAGAAGGGATATGCCTCTATGGTTTCCACACTTTCGATTGTCACCCTTTTTGAAAAATTGGTGTTATGATGGCAATCTCCCAATCCTCTTGGTTATGATGAATCTTGTTGTACACGCCGCTGCCTGTAATAAACCCTTAAGAGTAATAGGTCACCTGATGCTCCAATGAAACTTAAACCTTTTCTGGGTGGTTTATAACCCTTCATGCCCTTGCTGCTGTGCCCATCTTGATTTTTCTCCAGTGCTGACCTTCAGTTCTTTCCATCTTTATGTTCGCATTCTTCACCATCATTGGTTTTTCTCCTCTGGGCTAGTGTTTTATCATTTATGCTGCTCACTCATGCTCAACCATCTAGGAGTTATGGAGAAATTATTCTTACCATATTTTCCCATTACTTCCTTCAGGACCGTAAGCCAATTTGCCTTGCTTGTCCTTAATAAAAATTTGTAGGAGGGCAGTGATTTTCCTTCCTCTTGTTCTTTCAGGGTTCTTATTAGAAACAAATTTCTGGTTTTCTTGAGCATCTTTTTTTCTAGCTTTTCTCTCAGATTCTTCCCAGGACTTCTGTCTTTGCTGCTAGGCACTTTGTGCTTTGCTTTCTGTTCTGAGTGTCAACATATTATCTATATTGTTTCCTTTTGTCCTGTTTGTTGTTTTTTAGCTCCTAAATATTGTTTCCATGCCCATTTTACTTCTCTCTTATTTTTCTCTTTGGACTTCCTACTGTCCACCAAGGTGTCCTCTTTCTCTGGTTCCCAAGTCGGACTTCACCGCATGCTTCTGCAGCAGCTGTCTTTATGATATCCTTGAATTTTTAAATCCAGATGGGTTTTCCAAGATCATCAGGTCGTTTTTTACTGTGTTGCTCACCCGCTCGCAGCCAATAAGCACAGGTTATCTGGTTCGTAAATTTCTGGGCTCTTTTCGACTTGTCGGGTCGTTATTGCTCATTTCTTTCCTGCTCGTTTTACTTGGTATATTGCATTGATGTTGGGTTAGTTCCTAGGCTGTGCTAACTTGTCTGTTGTTCCTTTTGATTGTTAAGCAAGGTAGTGAAATCCACTTACAATCTCTGGCCCCCTCCAGGGAACTATAGAATCTCAGGTCATATGGGATTGAAAGCTTCTCCGAAAAATGGAAGTATAGTCGAATCACTTACTTCTCATTCTTTGTTGGTTAACATCTAGTGTATGCATTTGTATGCGGCGTTATGGGGGAAACTTTTGTGTTTGTATAATTGATCAGATTCTTGCTCCACTGCCGAATCTAAAGAGTCGCTTTCCAGTGTCATTTGAGAATTATCTTCGCCATATCTTGTCCGGATAATCTCCACCCCAACTGTAAGGCATGGTTCCATTTCCAACTCTGGCAATTAAATTCTCCGTGCTTGTGATAATCTTCATCTAAGGCCAGTTCATTTCCACTGTCCGTTGAAGCAGGCTATAGAAGAATTCCTCTTTGACCTCTGCCTCTGTCTTCCCTCATTGGGCCCCATTCACTATGCCCAGGTTGACTATGGTGTTCTCTTTCTTTTAGTTTAACAAACCAGTAATGCGCATCCATGTGGACAAAAGTTTCCCATCCCTTGTTAATATTATTTTTAATTTTTGTGGCCACAAATGCAAAACCCCACGCCCCCTTTAGCTCATTTCAGATATTGGGTAGACCCACTGTTAGAGCTGCGTGTTGCCATCGAGGAAATCCATGAGTCCTTGTCCCTTTTTCTTTGTTTCCCATTATAGCCAGGATGTTCTAGTTTTGCTTTCCTCTATCTCTTCCACCAGCTCCTCTACCTTTACATTTATATCTTCTGGTTGTTCCACGTTCCATAAGTCGTTTAGGTCCTTATTAGTCCGTTCCTGTTCGTTTCGCCCTTTAGATTCAGTCCAGTTTTCTCTCTTTGATATTGCTTGTAATCGTGATTTAATAGCATACAGGGTTGATTTGGCCTGTTGTGCCTTTGCATGGTGGAGGGGCTGTCCCCTTATCGGCCTCACAATGGCAGGCCGGCCCTCCTCCTTTTTCATTCCGGGCTTGAGGACCGGCATTGGCGGGAGTTTCTTTATTCTACCATTATGCATAATATGACTATTCTGGTCTGGAATGATCTGTTTTGTGTTTTGTTGAAAAACCTGCTGTTTTCGCCATCTTTTTACGGTGTTTGAACCTATTTTAATCTCTCTATGGATGCTTCTTGTTTTATATTGTCTTCTAAAACCACTTCATTACTTTATTCCAAGGGTTATTTGTTGCATAATCCTGGGAAATCATTACCTGCCTTTGTCAACCCTGACTAGCATATCCTTTCTTCTTATCTGCTAGTTATTTTCTCTCTTTCCCCAGACTTTGGCAAAGTAATTGAAGGTAAACATTCTTGCAGAGGTGTCTGCCGGATTTGATTAGCCTCTGCTACGAATGCCCGTTCTTGGTCCGCCCACCTGCATTTCCGATTCTCTTAATACGGCATCTATTTGTTTTAAAGAAAAAATTTCCTTGCTCATTTTTTTCACAGTTAAAACTAACTAGGTAACTCCTGTTATGCTTAAAGGGATGTCTGGGAGATCATGAGTTGCAAATCTGTTTAGATGTTCCTCCCGATAGGTGTTATTCCGTTATATGCTCATTGTAATTGTGTTAGTCTGGTCTGTCAGGTAAAATGCACACATTTCTCATACACTGTTTTTTTTTAATTATTTATTAGTTTGTCAAAGTAGACTTTATCCAGATGAATATTTTAGTTCTTTCTTGGATGGTCTGCTTGCCTTTGCTAGCTGTCGTAATTGAACTTCTGGCATACTCAGTGTTATGTCGGTAAATTCATATGGATAATACATGCCTAAAATGTTGTATTTAAATATATTATTATAGAGTGGAAATTTACTTTAATTAGCTAACAATTAGGGGAGTAGTTATTTTCTAAGCATAAAAGTCAATGACAGCTGGAAACTGAAGCTAGTAGTTATGAATAGCTTGTCTCAAAACTCATCCAGGAAGTTATTCATTCAATACTTTTCTGCGCAATGTAAAATACCTTTTTTCTTACTTAGCTTTCTAAATAGCATTTTAGGTTGGCTGGAAATTAGATAGTTTTTAGTTTTGGGGGTGTGTATTTCTACACAGCCAAGAAATGACTGTATAATGCCATTAAAATTTCTGACACAATAGTACATAAATTCTTCCTCATCTTCAAATAACAGATTTTTTTACTGGCCATAACTGGCAACTTCCTATCCACACTCATAATATTATCAGTTACATTTTATGATCTCATGATTGTTACTACATAACTTCCCACTACATTTAACAATTATATTGATTAACAGTGTAATTTATGATCGTGTTAATTGGTTAACTACATAACTGCTACTACATTTAAACAAATATAATTGTTATCAGTGGTAATTCATGATCATGTTTAACTTTTTTTAACATAAATGCTACTACATTTAAACAATTATTATTGTTATCAGGTGTAATTTATGATCATGTTTATACTACAATACTTGCCACTACATTTAAACAATTGATATTGTTATCAGTGTAATTCATGTTCATGTTTGTTAACTACATAAAATGCTCACTACATTTAACCAATTATATTGTTTATCAGTGTAATTTTTATGATAATGTTAACTACATAATGCCACTACCATTTATCAATTATATGTGTTAATCAGTGTAATGCATGATCATGGTTTAACTACATAAATGCTACTAAATTTAACAATTAATATTGTTATCAGTGTATTTTTGATCATTGGTTAACTTACATAACTTGCCACTACCAATTGTAATCAATTTTATTGTTAATCAGTTGTAAATTCATGATCATGTTAACTATCATTAAATTGCTGCTACATTTAACCTATTATATTGTTATCAGTGTAATTTTTGATCAATGTTAACTACATAACTGCCACTTACATTTTAACCATTATATTGGTTATTCAGTGTAATTTAGAAATCATTGATTGTTTAACTACATAATATGAGCCTTTCACACATTATATTGTGTATCACTATTGTTTCTTTACTTCAGCTTTGGGAGACAGGAAACTTATTCACGATTTTCGTTGCCATCCAATAAGGTGGCTTTCATTGTGATTAAAAAGATTGCCAAATATATATGTAGGTTCATGTCATTGTCATTAATTTATTCTCATGGTCCTTCAGCTTCCTAAGGAGTCTGGGCCTGTTTTAATATTGGCTGTTTTTTTTAGTTCACACAAACCACACACATCATTCACTCACACAGGTCAGAGATTATAATTTCTCATGAGTGCAGTCAGGCTATCATTTTATGGCTTTATGTTATTCTCATGAATCTTTTGTCTTTTCTAAGTGGATAAGTTAGGGACCCACTTATTTTCTCAATTTCTGAGGTGCACATTTTTTTTCATATTTTAATGTTTCTGAAATTAGGGCTTATTTGTCTTAGTAATCAATGGTTGTCTTACAATCCTCTGTAAGCAGATTTGTTAATAGTTATAGCAGTTGGAATGTGGAAGATATGTTAGCTTTCATTCATATGCACATTGCTTTATTCTTGATTCATATGTATTCCTACTATGTTATCACTTTCAGTTACCTTATTATGGACTTGCAGTTGGTAGATGGAAAGAAGTGTGTACCCGTTAATTGCTGTGTTAATGCATCATAATGTATGATTTCATTATGTTGTAGCACTGATATTTATGGATCAGTATCCTGTATGCAAAGGAACATGGAAAATAGAGCTCGGGAGGGCGTAAATTTACAGTGAGTGGGAGCAAAATTATTCATCAGTTGTGGGAAATAACCTTGATTCCCAATATTTCTAGTAAAACCCAGGAAAGTCGGCGCCTGCTTGGTAGATTGATACCATTAAAAACTAGTTGAGCCATTCATTTAAGTATTGCTACATCACAAAATGCATTTTTTTTACAGAGGACAATTATTTTATATGGGTAAAAACACCGGGGACCATTAAACCAATTCTGGACTTAATTGTTAATAAGAAAAATCAAACTTTGAAGAAATTTTACCAACTTTAGAAGTGTTAGAAAAAATATTTCTTGTGGATGAAATGAAAACTTACACATGTTTAAGACAATGTTCTTATACTTTTTCTGATGATTTATAATTTTCCTGGTTTCAGAAATTTGTAAAATTTTGGCTGTGTCAGAAAATGTATAAAATTTGTCTGTTTCATTAGATGTGTAAATTTTGTATGTTTTTTGTTTCAGAGAATTGTCTGCTGTGTCAGAAATGTGTAAAAATTTTGTCTGTTTCAGAGGAGATGTGTGTTATAATTGGTCTTGTGTCAGATATGTGTTAAAAATTTGTTCTTTTCCAGGAAATGTTTAAAATGTTGTCTGTTTTCAGAGATGTGTAAAAATTTGTTTCTGTTTTAGAGGATTTGTGTAAAAATTTGTCTGTTTTCAAGAGATGTGTAAAATTTGTCTGTTTCAAGAGATGTGTAAAAATTTTTACTGCTTAGTAGATTGTGTAAAAAAAAAAATTAAAAAAAATTTTGTCTGTTTCTGAGACGTGTATCAAAGAATTGATAAATGATTGGCCAATACGAAGGGAAAAGAGAGCAAATGGGGAAATATTTGTAAGTTAATTTATTAAACATTCCTCACCAGTGTCCTGCCAGAAGTTATATACCCATTCCTGCTTAATTAATTTGGACTCATACCTCACAGTGTCCAAAAATGTTCTTAATCCCCAGGGCCTGCTAATTACATAAAGGAATCAATCCTCTGTGTCAAAAAATGATTTATCTCCACACCTGCTATTTAATTGGAGCTCATACCTCCCAAAGCTTGATGATCTTAGGTTTTTGCAGATAACTTGGCTCTTATGTCCCATAATTCATAATCAGATGCTAGAGAAAATGAAAATTCTCTATGGAGAGGTCACATGTGGGCCTGGAAAATACACATGGAAAATAGTCAGAGATTATGAGAATGAGAATAAATGCACGAAATGTTAAAACAAGGCCTGAAACTTGTAGGAACACTCCCACTAAAGGATGTTAGAATCGTTTATTACATTATTCCTGACAGTAAATATAAAAAACAAAGTTGGAGGGGACAGACAAATGATATCAAAATAAGGAATACAAAAAGCAAGCGGAGCTTTCTTTGCATTGGGGGAAAACATATGGGAGAACAAAGTGAAATCAAAGTCCAACACGAAAAATAAGAACTTCAACTTCAAATGTTGATGTCAGTTCTTATTGTTAGGGCTCTGGAGGACATTGGGAGGGAGCAACAAACAACAACAAACCAAAAAGCTACAGACTTTTTATAAACGGGTGCTTGCGTAGAATAGAAGGACTGAAATGGTATGACAAAGTCACAAATGTGGAATTGATGACAAGAACCAGACAAGTGCCAGTGGAACAAGAGTTCAGTAAAAGTTTTGCTGGGATTGGATTTAGGACAAACATTGAGAAAGGACCTTGTTGGATAGCTTTACAATGACCCAGTCCTAGTTAACTGGGAATCCTCACAGGGAAGAGAGAGGCAGAGGTATATAGGACTCTAAATAATATACATGGGAGAAGTGAGCTACTCGTAGATCTCAGAGGTGGAAAATTGATGAGAGGAAAACATGGTAGCAAGGGAACTTGATTGAGCAGGAGGGCTTAGGACAGGATAAAGACTTGGCCTGTGTTTGGTTGAAGGCCTATGCTCCTCAGGGGAAGCTAAAGGGTATTGAGTGATTGATCCTCAAAGTGTCCCAGCCCCATGTTATATACCATACTGTTAATTTTACTGGGATATCACCTGAGAGATTCTGAAGGACCCTGGACACTGGAAAATCAGTTAGTTGTTTCTTATCTCAAGATAAGCGGGACTATTCACAAATCATCTAACAAGATGATGAGGTTTTGAAACTAATAAACAGAGTGAAAAACTAAAATGCATCATATATTTAGTAAAATGTTCCACGTTTGAGCATTGAATTTATACATAAATCTTACCAGAAGATAATGATTAGTCTACTGAATGATGAGGGGTAGGGCCCTTCTTAAATAACTTATTCCAAAAGTCCAACAAATAACCACTGATCTACCAATGAAGATTTAGGAAATTTAAACAGCATGGTGGAAATGAGGAAATTAGAAGGAAAATCAATGGTTAAGCATGGAAGGAAAGTCCCTATTATATATATGGCTGGTCATTAGATTGAAATAGAATTGGCGATAACCCATATAATGAGAGTGTAACAAAACAAGTAAAAAAAAAAATAAACTCATTAAGAAGAAGAAAAGAGAATCAGATATTGCTGTGGGAAGGTGCTAGAAGAAAGAAATTTGATTCAGTGGGACTGCTTCTGGACTAACAGGATGGTCTATTGTTCCCCTTAGCCTGTTTAAAAAAATCTAACACCAACATTAGTTTTTATATCATGTAGAAGAAATTGCCATGTCTAAACTGTGCAGGGATCAGTAAGCAACCTTAGCATTTTACAGATGATTTTACAGGTTTTGTTAGCTGAAAGTGATACAAGATATTGCAAGATACCCAATGCAGCAAGTAAACAGCATAGGTTCATGGAATTTGGATGAGGATATTATATAAACATTAAGAACAAAAACAGATGAGATTGCAAACTTTAAAAGTAAAAATTAAATGGGAAGACAACAAAACAGAATTTCACTACTTTATTTTTAATATTGCCTCTGTGGTTAAATTCTCTCCAGGCATCTACACTAAGCAGGCTTGATGCCTGAATTTAACAGTGTTTTTGTGGACACTGTTTTGTGTAGCCCTCTTTTCTCTCTATCTGTCCTTTAAGTTCCACAGTACTTAGCATGTACCAACGATATTACATACAACAGATGTTCATTTCCAGCACCTCTTCATTACGGTGCAAAAAAAGCTCACACTGAACACACCATCTTTGATTCATAACTGTGTGTGCTTTGGCCTGTTTCAAGAGCCAAAGTAAGAATATATTGTATTATTATATAGGGCTAATTTCTGTACCAGCTTTGATATTAAAGTCTTTGCCTCACATAAATGCTGTCCTTTCATTTCTCTGGGTCTTTATTATCTTTCGGGCAATCTTTGCACTTCCTTTGTTCCAGATTCTATTTCTTTTGTTATTAGAACATTTTCTTGGGACACTCTACACTTCTATGCTTGTCCTTGGCATTTCCAATTAGCTTCTCAGATCTACTTCTTTGTTATTAGAACATTGTCTTGGGGACCACTACCTTCTATGCTGTCTTGCATTTCCATTGCTTTCAGATCTACTTCTTTGTTATTAGAACATTTTCTTGGACACTACCTTCAATACTGTCTTGCATTTCCATTGCTTTCAGATCTATTTCTTTTGTTATCGTTACCATTGGTAATCACCTTGATTTTTCTGCTTAACTATTCATTCTGTAATATTTCTATGTTACTACTTTAGACTTGATCATTCAACTTGTTTTCAGTCCCGCTGATTTTAGTTTGTTTATGTTATAAAAGAGAACGACGTTAAGGGGCGTTCGAGAGGGAATCACCTTGTCCCGGTTTAGGGAACATGATATGCTACAGGTGATCCATGATCGTCATCAGTTTACTGTCAGCAAATCAGAAATTTGAGATACTCTGATGAGTTCAGTCTTAATAGCAAAAAAGTGAATTGGAGAGCTGCAGGAAATGGTTGATACAATAGTGACAGAAAAGTGAAAATAAAGACCTCAGCCTTAAAAGCACAAAGATAGAAGTAATGGTCAATCTCAAAGAAAATGGCTTCCCCAGAATGCACTATCAATAGTAAAATGAACTGTTTAAAAACAAGTCAATAGATACCTGGGGCACATATTAATAACAGCGGATGGAAGATGAATCTCAGAAGGTGAAGAGCAGAATTAGCCTCAGGCAAAAATAGCGTTCGGATATAATTAAGGGTATTTTGTGCAACAATTCTTTGTCAATGGAAATAAGAAAGAAAGTTCTTCAGTGTTTATAAAGAACCAATCCTGACATATGGGAGTGAGTCATGGAAAAATTGGTAAACACCAAGTAGGGAAGGCACTAGAGGCCACAGAGATGTGGTTTTACAGAAGAATGTTAAAGATTACCATGGACAGCCAAAAAAAAGAGTTAATGAGGATGTCCTGAAAGAGGCCAATGCACCAAGGAAACTTATTTCACAATGTCAGAAAGAAGCAATCCACTTTTTTGGGCACGTTATGAGAACAGGAAAGCTGGAATATATAGTAACAAAAGGTAAGATTGAAGGAAAAGGCGATAGGGAAGACAAAAAGAGAGCAAATACTGGACAGTTTGACATCATGGCATGGAAATAATTCAACAACAGAATTGATAAATTGTACTGGAGACAAGGAGTTATGGAGAGACATGGTCACTTATGCTATTAGGAATGGTACTTAAAGAAGAAGAAGTAGTTATTATAATAACTCTCCAACCAATCAGGTTCTTCTCCCTTGCCATCTTCCATTTTGTCTTTTGCAGTTGTATAGTTCTATCTCAGAGGTTTGTCTCTGAGCTTCCTTAGGTTTATGTTTCTTTCTGTCACTCTATAGAGTCTAGTCTACTGCTTGGCTTGGCTGTCTGCCACTATTCATGTGTTGTACAAAACTGATCCACCTCTACTTGCTTTGATTTGATCTTTGGAGATGAGGTACTCTCTTGCAGTATGTTTTTCTTATGTCTTGGTTTCTTTCTCTTACCAAGTAACTTCAAATTTTTCTTCCCAAAGGATTTTAAATTTTTTGCATTTGGACAAGTAATTCTGTTAAATCAAACTGGTACATCTCAAATTTTATAAAAAAACAAATACATAAAAGATAAATAATTATTAACAGTCATTTATTTCTTGCATGAATTTTTGTGCCTTATAATATAAATTTATGTTAAAACAGTTCATTTATTTATTGCTTCATTTCTTCTTCTTCTTCTTTCGTTCGCTTAATGAAATATAATTGTCCTATAATCTGCAATGTTGTTTCTTGTGTATAAAACTTCACTGTCTTTTGTAGTTCATACAGAGGTCCGTATAGTTGTGCTTCCAGTATTGTTTTTTAATCTCTGGGCCAGTGGGTTTGCCTCAATATATCATCTTCAGGGCAATCTTGAAAACATACGTGTGGCTCCGCAGTCTGGGGTGCCTGTCCACATGTACACCATGGCTGAATTGCCCAATCTTGAATTTTGTATACATGTTGGCTGCGGAGTCGGTTGTGGTCCTGTTTCTGAGGTGCAGAATGACAATTTGTTCTGATCTGTTTATAGCTTGGTGGTTCGTCCTGTGTTGGTGGGCTTTCTGATTGATTTTGATCATCTTTTTTCTTCTGATGGTACGTAACTGGTTACATCCGGCTGCTCGTCTGCAGCACCTTCTTTAGCCATTCGGTCTGCTCTCTCGTTTCCTGGTATTCCACAATGAGACGGGCTATCCAAAATTGCACGGTATCATTGCATGGCGACCCTGCACTGGTTGCACAGTTTCAGAAAGTAGGGCTTGTTTCATTCATAACCCTCAACTCCCAAAGGAGCATAGGCCTTCAACAAACACATGCCAAGTCCTCCTGTCACGTGCCATCATCTCAAGTTCTTTCCATGTTCTCCTCATCATTTTCACCTCTGTTTTTTTTTTTCCCCAGCTCTCTTCTCCGGTTGTGCTTCTTGGTTTTACCTCTGATTCTCTTGCCCTGGGGGTTCCAGAACAAGGACTGCCTTGTAATGCTATCAACAGGTTTCCTCAGTGTGTGTCCTATCCATTGCCATCATCTTCTCATCTCTTGTTCCACAGGCACTTGTCTAGTTCTTGTCATCAGTTCCACGTTGGTAACCTTGTCATACCATTTTATCCCTCTATTCTACGCAGGCACCCATTTATGAAAGTCTGTAGCTTTTTGGTAGTTGTCTTTGTTGTTCACTCATTGAATGGGAAGCTGTTGGATCCAGAATAATAACAGCTTCTTTTAAAACAGGGCTTGTATACCTGGCAATTTTCTGGACTGAAGTGCTTGGAGTGCTGATCTTGCATCTGTCAGGAATACAGTTGACATTCAAAAAGTCCGGCCATCGATAATCGTAATAGCATTGGTTCCTTCAGATTTCCGGCATGGATTAGTCGGAGAGCGCATTTTTTAATTTACTTTAGCTGCGTTGGCGCGCCACTGTTTTCTGGAGCCGTTTATGTTTTGATGCAGCTGTTGAACTAAAATTCTGTAGAACTGTTTTATTTAGTTGATGAACATTTAAAATTTTCATTTGCTTTTCGCTTTAGTTTTTAATTTTCTTTCTTTAAAGGACTGTACAGGTAGTCATTTTCTGTTAAATATATACAGCATATATAACCATAAAAAATCCGGAATGTTCAACAATCCGGCACTCCTCAGGTCCGGAAGTTCCCAGATTTTTGAATGTCAACTGTACCACAGGCTGTGGACCGAGATTGGTGTTCAACAGTTTCTCTGTTGCCACCTTGATTGCCTGGATTTCTGCATCATAGTTGTTACAGAATTTCCCCGGTGGTACTCTGACCGTTATCCCTAGTGTTGTTTGGGTATTCTATGTACACTCCTGCTCCTCCATTCTTGACTGCATTCTGTGCTGACCCATCCGTGTATACTCGGACCCAGAGGTCCTGTGGGTATTCATCTTCCAGGAAACTGAGAGTGTCTATCCTACGTTGCACACTGTTCTGTTCATCCCTGTCGATTATTCCTTTCACTTTTGTCTGGATGTGTATTGGTAGTCCAGGCTCTTCTCTCCAAGGGGTTTGTTCTGGCACAGACTTTAGGGGGCTGTCAACTTCAGGCAGGTCTGAGGTTTGTCTACGAAATCGTTTGGCCTGGTGGATGAATCTGCTTCTTTTCAATCACCCATTGCTAGGGCATTTAGAATCTGTCCTTCATTGGATGGCTTGGCATACAGAGGAACTTTTCTGCCTGTGTTAGCACTTTCGTGTCTCTGCGTTCTCTCAGTGCTTGTATCCTCCCCATTTTCTCCATCTCCACTATAGGCGTTGATTTCATTGCCCCCGTGATGACCCTGAGCGCCTGGTTTTGCGCCTGGTTTTGCACCTTATCTAGCTCTTGTAATGGGGGGTTTGATGCTGGACACCATGCAACTGGCCCATATTGCAGGTGTGGTCGTTTGCGCTGCTGGAAAACGTTACTAAGTATTTTCTGGCTGGCTTCCCATGTGGTTCCACTTAGTTTTCTCAGGATGGCTAACTTCCTCCTGGCCTTTGTTGCAGCCTTGTTGATGTGCTGCTTCCATGTCAGCCTATCATCGAATGTAACTCCGAGATAGGTGGGTTGTTTATCTTCTCTCAGGAGCTCTTCATTTATCTTGATGACACCAGCTTTTTGTTTGGGAGAGAGGGTGAAGAGCGTAGTGCTGCACTTGTCTGTGTTGATGCTGACACACCATCTATTTTCCCACAAGGTTAAGGCATCTACCACCCTGTTCACAAAGTTCCGGGACTCATTTTTTATCCGGAAAACCGTTATAAGGAGCTAGGTGATATTAACACAGTGCACGTGTCAACCACGTGCCACTATATGTACCAAACCTGAAGTTTGTAATTTCGCGCATGCGCTGTGTGGTAGCATACAAGCGGATGTGACCTAGTAGTGCTCGTTGCGTCTCAAAAATGGACAGCAAAATTCAACAACGTGTGTGCATTGATTTCTGCTTTCGTCTAGGAAAAACTGGTTCAGAAACTCTCGAAATGTTGCAAACAGCTTTCGGAGAGTCCTGTTTAAGTAGATCTAAAACATTTGAGTGGTATTTCCGTTTCAAAAGTGGACTCCGATCATTTGAAGATGGCCTCCGTCAAGGGAGACCCTCCACCTCCCACACCGACGAGTTCGTAGCACGTGTGCAAGAAATGATATGCGCTGACCGACGTCTGACTATCAGAGAGGTTGCTGATGATATTGGAATATGGGCAATTAGTATGTGCCATAAAATCGTAACTGAAGATTTGCACATGAGGACGGGTGTCAGCGAAACTTGTGCCACGCCATCTGACTGAGGACCAGAAGGACGATCGGTTGTCCATTTGCAACCTGTACCTCATTGAGATAGCAAAAAACGACACACAAAATTTCATGTCCTCGATAATAAAACTGGTGATGAACTAGCTGGGTCTACGGATATGACCGGGGAAAAAAGCAAAAAGCAATGTCCTTCCCAGTGGCAAACGCAATCATCTCCTCGGGACCGAAGAAGGCACGACAGGTCAAGTCCAATGTCAAGACCATGTTGATAGCGCTTTTCTACATTGATGGCCTGGTGCATCATGAATACGTCCCTATAGGACAGAGTGTCAATGCTGAATTCTACAAAACAGTCCTGCAACGCCTCCGCGTCGCTGCGCAGACATCGCCCAGAGAAGTGGCGCACAGGCAATTGGCTTGTTCATCATGACAATGCACCTGCACACTGGTCTGTACAAACCGAGCAAAGGCGTCATTTTTGACGAAACACAACATTCCATTGCTCCTGCATGCTCCACACTCACCCGATCTTGCTCCTTTTGACTTTTTCTTGTTCCCGCAACTTAAGAAAACAATGAAAGGTCGTAGATTTGATGACATTGAGCAGATTCAAGCCAACGTGACGAGACAAATGAGGGGTGCTATTCCGCAAAGTGACTACCAGAGGTTGCTTCCTTCAGTGGCAGGAAACGTTGGAATAAGTGTGTACACTCACAAGGGAACTACTTTGAAGGAGATAGAACCAACTAGTATGTAAGTCTACTTATTCAATTCCCAAAAAAAAAAATAAGTCCCGGAACTTTGTGAACAGGGGAGTATAGCACTTTGTAGCAGTTTGGTGGTCACTGTTGCATGCTCATCTGTGTACCATATTACCAGGTCATCAGCGTACATTGCCACTTTCATTCCATGTGGTAGTTCAGCAACCAGGTCATTGATGTAGACTAGGAAAAGTTTGGGGGACAGAACCCCTCCCTGAGGGACGCGCGATGATGCAGTAGAATTTTTCTTACTCTTGAGGCCATCTAGTTGTACTCGGGCTCTTCTGTTATGCAAGTATGCTTTCACCCATTTGTGCATCCTACCATTCACTCTACAGTTTCTCAGTTTCTTCAGAAGCCCTTCTTTCCAAACCTTGTCAAATGATTTCTTTAGATCTATCCATGCTGCTAGTACCAGTTTCTTATCTTGGAACGCATCCTCAATCTCTTGGGAAAGGTAAGTTGCCTGATCTTCGGTAGAGTAACACTGCCTAAAGCCTGACTGCTGTGGTACAAGAAGGTTTTCACTTTCAAGGTACCACTGAAGCCTGAGGTTGATGATACATTCCATAGTTTTGCAGAGACAGCTTGTAAGGCTGATTGGTCTGTAGCTGGAGGCAGTGGAACTGTCTTTTCCTGGTTTTAGGAGTGGTATCATGATTGCTCCCCTCCAGGTCTGTGGAACTCTGCCTGAGTTCCAACAGATATTGAAGATCTGCAGCAGCTTTGTTTTTGCTGCGGTTCCCAAGTTCTTAATCATTTCATTGGACACTCCATCAACTCCTGGCGACTTTCTCATTTTCAATTTGGATATTGCAAGCTCCAGTTCTCTGAACTAGGTATTGTTTCACGAGCAGCCTGTAATATGCATCTGCTGAATTCATCGACTAACTTATTGATGTCTTTGTCTACAGACAGATCTCTAGCCAGTATACTGGTACGATGCTGGTACATTGTCCAGTCTGCCTTCTTGTAGTTCCACCTAGAGAGAGTGCTGCTTTCCTTGACAAGTTCATTTCCCACAATTAGGAAGACTGGCCGGTGGTCGCTGCCTCCAAGTTGTTTCCCTACAACACGTGTGGTGTTCCACTCCAGGCCTGGTGAGTGGAATGCCAGGTCTGGTGTAGAGGTGGTGTGCCATGATCTCGAGTAGAAGGTTGATGGGTTGATTGGCTGGTTAATCAGGATAAGCCCATTGTCATCCTGCCAGTTTTCAAGCTCATCACCTCTCCTGTCCATGTGATCATAGCCCCAGCTTTGTGAGTGGCTGTTGAAGTCTCCGCACACAATCAGTCTTTCTTTTGCTGGGATTGTGTCTAGTGCCAGTGGGCGGTCACTCGGACAGTAGTAATTGAGCAGGTGGAATTCTGTACTTTCTTTCCTGAGATGAAGCATCTGTTATTCCGCCCCCTCCATATATGTTTCAAGCTGACATGCACTGATGTTATTTCTCACGAGTGTCAGTATTCCACCCTTTCACCTGTCTATTCGGTCAGATCGGTAGTACTGGTAGCCTCTGATTTTGAAGGCTATGTCTTTGTTGAGGTGGGTTTCTTGCAAGCAGCATACATTTACTTGCTCTTCATTCAAGATATTTTCGAGCTCTAGTTTTTTGCTGTAGCCATCTTTTTTACTGTTGATGCCTTCAGCATTCCAGTGCATTATTTTAAGTGGTCTTTGCTTTGCTTGGCCAGTAGCTCTATTCTCATGCCTCCTGGCCCCACGGGGCAATTGAGAAGGACCCCCAGTAGTAGGGGTTGGGCCCTTTTGAGGCAGAGGGCCCGGCACTGCATCTGCTTGGGTGTCCGTCACAGGGCGAGTGCCATAACGTTTTGTAGATATAGAGATATTTCCATTGCGTGTTTGTGTGGCATCCTGATTGCTGTGGTGCGCCCCTTGGCTGGTTGCCTCCGTCTTCAGCACCTTGACTTGCTAGGGCAGACTGTGGTCTTGCTCGAGTGTAGGAGGGCCTGGCCAGTCTTGGTTTTTCGGCCGCTGATGGCTGTACTTGAGCCCCATCTCCACGTCAAGGAGCTGGCCTCGATGGGGTTATTGCTTCATAACTTGGATGGAACTGATGTGCATAGAATTAAGACTCAGGTATGTATCATTTTATCCTAAATCTTCAGGGACAGCTTTGTTGTGGAAACCGGATCTTTTTTGGTTTTCAGACGTGTTTGATAATAGCCCAAAGTTGCCCAAAAAAAGTCTAAAATTGCCAAAATTACAATTGCTAAATGGCTACATATTTTGTTACTGATCATGTTCTGATATACTGAGAAGGATTGAAATGATATGACAAAGCCACAAATGTGGAACTGATGACAAGAACCAGACAAGTGCCAGTCGAACAAGACTTGAGAAGAAGACGATGGCGATGGATAGGAAACACATTGAGGAAACCTGTTGATAGCATTACAAGGCTGACCTTGTTCTGGAATCCCTAGGGAAAGCGAGGCAGAGGTAGACCAAAAAACACGTGGAGAAGAGAGCTAGATACAGATGTGAAAATGATGAGGAAAACATGGAAAGAACTTGAGCGGATGGCACGTGACAGGAGGACGTGGCAGGTGTTTGTTGAAGGTCTATGCTCCTTGGGGAGCTAAAGGGTATTGATTGATGTTCTGATGTACCACTCAAGTCTAGACCATACAGGAGAGGAAGTGAGGGCAAAGGGTTCAGACTTGTTGACAGTTAAATTAACAGATAAAAGGTAAAGGTAATCTCGTAGCAGACACTGCTATAAAGGGAGTGAATAGTTGAAGACTTCACTATACTAGATTCAGCTTTATGAGGTGGGGTGACCAGTTCCCTGTCTTGCTGCTTTTGCCTTACCCAAATCAACAGCTTACTCAGGCACCCTTTTACAGCATGGTAGACTGCAGCTTGAACCCAGAACCAAGTAACTTTGCCTCGAGAGGCAAGCACTGTAACTGCTCTGCCAGACAAGATGTTCTTAAGTTAATATGATATGGTTATTAAAACAGGAGAGTTATGGTGATCAGTGAGCTTCTTAAGTTAATATGATATGGTTATTAAAACAGGAGATTTATGGTGATCAGTGAGCTTCTTAAGTTAATGATATTATGGTTATTAAAACAGGAGATTTTATGGTGATCAGTGAGCTTCTTAAGTTATATGATATGGTTATTAAAACAGGAGAGTTATGGTGATCAGTGAGCTCACGTATTACTAAAATTCACACATTAGATCACATGTGTTGTCTGCAGTTTTCAAACAAGATTCAGGAGATAACATTCTGCTTGCACACACACATGTTTGGCTGCATGTAACATGTCTGCTTTATTGTGACAGTAACTCAATGAGTGTTAATTTATTGCCAGTTTACATTTGTCATATTGCCAACAAACACCAGCATGAATCTTATTATACGTTTTTATTTTAGTGTTGTTTTTTTGTCAAGGACTGAACATTAAAAGTCATGTAAATGCAGTGAAATGCCAGAAAATATTGATTTTAAAAGGCATGATGTAAATTTAGAAATAACAATTTCTGCCCTATATACTGGATACACATAATTTTTATAAAGACATTTTAAAAAAAAAACCACACATATTTTTATACTGTGTACTGGATGCACTTACATAATTTTTTTTTAAAGGTATAATGTGTTAAAAAATCTACACTTTATGCTGGGCACAGAACGCACATCTATGCTTTTAAGCGACATCATGATAGGGCAGCATGTGCTGATTGCACGTTATTAGAATACAAACCAATCGGTCATAATCCCAAGCCTTCAACAAGAGACTATCTGGCTTCAGAATAAAAGGACACCAAAACTAATGATGGCTACATAGAATTCACTCTTGGCAACAAACAAAAAAACAGGCTTGAAACTAATCTTTGTCAGACAAAAGTGCACAAGAAAAATCGTTTTTGTGACACTTGATGAAAAGCAGAAAGAAAGAAAAAAGCTTTCTTTTTCATAACTTATATTTAACTCTTTCCATAACAGTATGTTTTTGGGTTTAACCCAGGCCCCACATGTGATGTTTTTTCAGCATGTGGTGTTTTAATAACAGGCATTAGACATACATATTAATTCAATAGACATGTGTATTATGCATTAACTTTAGGAAATTGATTGAAGAATGCTGTGATATGCAGTGAGTTCTTATGATTAAAATATTATCTTGTGAAGTGTAGACACATTAAAAATGTAAACAAAAAATAACTGAGTAAAATCATGCTCTCGCATTAGAATATTTCAGCTCTTCTTAATTCGTTGGCAGTGAAAGCTCAGGTATTGTAATGTATATCCAGTTGAAAATTAATGCAAGAAGTCTTATTCCAAAAAAGTGAAAATTCTGATTTTTTAAATTATTTTTTGTGAAGCCACAAATTGTTGCACTAGCATTCCAGTTCTGACCCATGCCATTTAATTAATTTATTACTTAACAATATAGTGCCAAGAAAATCTGTGAAAACGTTCCCTGTATAAAAAAAAAAAAGCTATTATTACAATCAAAATCATTAAAATTCAGTTATGACCAGGTATTTTGTAATTTTTCATTGAAATTTAAAATCATACCACACGGGTGCACCATACAGCCCATTGGTAGATCTGAAGAGCAACCGAGAATATTATGTGGCTCACGGGTTAGAATGAGTTCAGACATGTTTTTAAATACCATGTAGTACTGTTGCACTGGGAAGTATATGGAGATAGGAGAAATCAAGTCCAACACAAAATTTAAGAATCTTCAACTCAAACGTCAAGTCAGTTCCATTGTATGGCTCTGAATTGGAGAACAACAAAAACAACAACAAAAAAGCTGCAGACTTTCATAAATGGATGCTTGCGTAGAATAGAAGGATTGAAATGTAGCGACAGAGTCATAAATGTGGAACTGGCGACAAACCAGACAAGTGCCAATGGAACATCAGATGAGAAGACGACGCTGGCGATGGATAGGATGCACATTGAGAAAACCTGTTGATAGGATTACAAGGCGGTGCTTTTTCTGGAATCCCCAGAGTAAGAGAGGCAGAGGTTGACCAAAAAGCACATGGAGAAGAGAGCTGGAGACATAAATAAAAATGATGAGGAAGAGATGGAAAGACCTAGGGCTGATGGCAGGTGATAGGAAGAGTGGCCCATGCTCCTTGGGGAGCTAACGGTTATTGATTGATTTATTATTACTAGTAACTTCAGAGGGAGCCGTGCTGGTGTAATGGTTACCAAACTGCGCTAGCGACCGGGTGACCCAGGATCAAACCCGGGCGAGGACATTTGAAGATTTTTCGTCGATCGGGATTTGGACTGGATTAACTCGAGCTCTGGGAGAAACATTTGAAGGAGTGTTGTCGACCAGGGACTGGCGGCTCCTGAGCCGACCCAGCTCTAATGGGTACCTCCGAAAACGGCGAGTATCTGTCTGAATGTGAGGGACACCTGTCTCTGTACAAGAAAAAAAAAAAAGGGATACTCACGTAAAATCAGTCTCGGGTTTAACATAGCAACCTGAGATTTCGCCTCGAGTAATAGCGGACGTACAAAAAAAAAAAGAAAAAGTAGTAAATTCAGTAATCTTCTCATTTTTGGTTGAATACTTCAGTGATCTTCCATGTGATTACACCATCTCATTACCTTGGAAATTCTAATGTGGGCTGTCTGCTGATATCTGAAGATGACATTTGGAGACATCCGTCTTCAGCCTCTGAAGCATGTGAAAGTTTGATAAACTCATGGACAATGCACTTCTTTAATTTTGTTGTAGAAGCTGGTTTGCTATTTGGCTGTCTTTGCCACTTATTAAAATTATGTCTGCAAAGAGGACATATCTAAAAATCTGTATCATTATTGCATGCCATGTTGCAAACATCAAAGGGATAAAGAGACATGGTAAGAACTTGAAATCTGGCACAGGGGAGAAATAATTGTCTTGAAATTTGTAGAATGCTTGTGCTCTACAGGGAGCTGAAGGGTAACTATGATGATTACCAGTTTGTTCACTTAAACATCTACGGTAGTACTTTGATACCAGTTTGTCACTTAAACTTCTACAGTAGTACTTTGATACCAGTTTGTCACTTAAACTTCTACGGTAGTAATTTGATACCAGTTTGTCACTTAAACTTCTACGGTAGTACATTGATACCAGTTTGTCACTTAAACTTCTACGGTAGTACTTTGATACCAGTTTGTCACTTAAACTTCTATGGTAGTACTTTGATACCAGTTTGTCACTTAAAACTTCTTATGGTATTACTTTGATACCAAATTTGTCACTTAAACCATCTACATTAGTACTCTTTAAAAACAAATGTCATTCCAGTTTTCTATCATTTGTTTTCATTGTATTCTTTCATAATTTTGATCCATGAGAACGGAGAACTATTTTTCTTCAATTGTTATTTATTCTTGACTGTTACTGTTTATTTCTGCAGTTCTCCAGTTTCATTGCTTTGTTAACCTACTTTCCTACTTTCTGTTATCGTTGGTACATTTATTATCTTTTTCCTTTTTTTGGGGGGGGGGGGGGGGGGGGGGGGGGGGGATATTATTAAAATTCTCTAGTACAGAGATTTCCCAACCAGTGTTTTGCAGCACCAGTGTGTGTTGCAAAGAGACCAACAAGATAAGCTGTTAAAACTGTGAGTTCCCCTAGAAACAAAGTACATAAACTATTTAAAATAGCTAATTGCTGTGTCATAGTGTCCTCGTACAGGTCTGGAAAAAGTTTGTTTATCTGGCCATGTTAAAAAGACTCGGGAATGTCTTCTCTAGTATTGTTTCTTCTTTGTCTTGTACATGCTATCTGTCACAGAACACTTTCATGAACCGTATGAATGATGATAGTGTTTGGCGTTAAGGGTCACTGAACTGTTGTTAACACTTTGTGAGTGTAACTCGCTATTGAGTTAATCTCTGACTTTATGTCAATATGGTGTGACTTGTTCATGCGTGGTAGAAAGCTATGAGTGAATACAAGTCTGGTGTGACTGGGGGAGTCTGTGTTTGACAGCCGAGCTAAGCGCTCGAGTCTGTTTTTGGAAGCCGAGCTATAAGCTCGTATTTGTGATTGTATCATTTTCTTATATGGGGATTATTGTATTAATTATGTGATAAGTGTATTATCATACAGGCGACGGTTTTCCGCCTAAGAGTGTTCCAGGAGGAGCTTTGTTAATAAGTATAATGTAGACATAATGGTTATGTCATAGGCGACGCTTTTCCCGCCTAGGAGTATTCCTGTTCGTGGAGAACAGTATAGGGCGTTTGCAGTGTCCGCCCCTGAAAGCTACCGTGAAGAAAGGCGACGCGTTTCCCGCCTGGTAGCTGGTTTTTCTGGAAACAAATACAGGCGAAGTGTTTTGTTCCGCCTGGGAGGAGATTCTGGAAGAATCTATGGCGAGGGTTATGCCGCCAATCACTGATAAGTGATATATACACCTGGATGGTGATTTATTTGTGCGAGGAGGGGATATACCGCACGTATAAGTATTCAGTGTGCTGTTTGTGCACGTCAGGGAGGCCAGTCCCTAGTTTATGGTCATGACAGTTATTTATTTACAGCATTGTCAGCTGGATGTGATGTTAGTATGCTTGTTGATTTATTGATATCCAGGACCGTTGTTGTGAAACGTTTCTAATAAATGTCTTGAAAGCTGCTAACAGTGGCGTTCGTGTTCATTCAGTATCCCTAGTATTGATCATCATCTACACACGCCACATTCATCAAACAGACATTCTGACACTATCCAAATAGATATCATTTGTCTTACTTGACCTGTACTAGCTGTCAAACTGAATATTGTTATACTTACCTGTACCGGCCATCTAACTGGGTATTATTAAACTCGTTTCAACACTTCCATGGTCACAATTGTTATTTTTGTGACAAAAGTATGAGAGGTAATCACTTTAAGTTAATATGAATGAGAAAAAAAATGCATATGGTGAACCATGTGGTCTAGTAACAGGCATATTGCGCAATTTTCACTTGACAGTTTTTCAAATGAGGAAGAGTTCACTTTAATTTTTTTTCTTGTTTTCAGTGTTTTCCATTTTATTCAATATTAAAAAGCTAAACATCTATAATTTGTATGGAAAAACTGCATAAAGTCTGAAATGGAAATAAAGTATTTACCTAGCTTTACAAATTTTTCACACTTATAGGTTCAAGCAAAAAAAAAAACAGGAGGCAGGAAAACAAAGTTATACAGAGAAGGGATTTAGACTGTGCTTTATCAGATATTCGGGGAGTGGGAATAATACTAGGTACTAGGAGGGCAGCTATGATTTTGGGAATTCACGATCCACCCTCCGCAACAAAGTGGTAAAGCCAGAACGTTGATCGAAATAGTTTTACCTAGGGATGAAATGAAAGGGTCCTCTGCAGCTGAGCTAGATTTTTCACATGCTTGCCTATGTTCATCACCTGCAAGTTTTAAAACATTCCAGAGGTTGGCATGTTTGGATTGAGTGAGCTGTGCATAACCAGGGGATCTATGTGTCATTTATGCCAATAATGACATATCCCTTTAGTATAAAAACTTGAAACCAGATATAACCATGATATTTTTCTCTGAGCGCCGCTTGAAACAGATTAGACGCATGCACAATCTAAATGGTCTAAGTGAAGGTGCGAACCTCGCCAGCAACATGTAAACCACCTCAAGTTGCCATTGCTCACTGATATTGTCCGTTAAACTTGTGCACAAAGGTTTATGGAGGTCAAACATGATCATGGATGGAAGGAGAACACTTTTGAGGTCAGTTCTGAACAGGAGAGCAGAAGCTTTTCAGACCTTTTGGTCCATATTTACCCTCGTTTTCACCCTGCCATTCCACAAACCACTGTGATGAGAAATATTCATCTACGTGGTATACAAGCACATTGTGGAGAACCTTTAACACATGCAACTTGAAGGAAGACAGCCCCTATGCCAAGCCTTTTGGGAAAGTAAAATGAGAGCAGTCGGATAGGAGACACTCTCAAAGATATCTTGCCAAAAATATTTCTGAAAAATGAGATTCGGGATGGAAGTTATGATGAGGGCTCTCACATTCTACACCTGAAACACACAAAACTTCAGTAGGAAAATCGAGGGACCACAGCCTGTTTAGTCTTGATTCAGAAGTTTCCCACACAAGTAAAGAAATCAAAGTCCTTCAATGTGTGCTGCTCTCCACCTCTAAACATCCAGAAAGGATAATAGTAGGTCAGACTGCAATTTCAGCTGTGACTTGCCATTCATACCAGTTCACTCATCTGCAAGAAGACGCGTCCAAAGGCGGGGCCAGTATATCGCAAGTACAAACTCCCAGATCCTGATGGATGCTGTGAAAGCAGTACAGCGAGCGAGAAATGAGTGTGCACCGTGGCTGGCAGTTATTTTTGGAGTTCCTCACTCCACTAGTAGAGTACAAAGTCAAGGAACGACACCTTATGCGGCAGAAAGAACCTAAAGAAACTCAGTCACTCTCTCTCAGTTCCAAGTGTGCTGTGACAATGACAGTGACACAGGCCCTCCGATAGAGATTCAAGCCTCACTCCTGAGGATGATGTTTTGTTTACATCGAAAAAAACTGAATGGCTCCTCTTCAGCTAGATCATCTTTATTTCTCCACATCCCCTCAACCCATCACCTCCTGTCACCTAAAAAAAACTCCACCTGCATGTACATTGCAGTCTCTTCCACTGTTCCCCTTCTTCATCTTGTCCTCTTCCACTTTCATCTTAGTGCCTTTAGTGTGGCCTCCTAGCAAAAGATCCTCAGCAATTAGTTTGGTTCCAGCCATATTTGACCACAGTGTCTCAGCACATTGACCATCAATAGGAACATTTATCCAGCATAGCCTTTCCCTCAACAATTCAGGCATCCAGAACTACTCAGACAACTGCAGTATAAGGTTCAAGCCAAGAGCTCTTCATTTCCTACCGACTGTGCATTTGATGTTACAAGTACAAAAGAGACATGTCTTTGATATTAACGCAGGGAAAAACACTTCCATGTCAGAGCCGACTTGCGCTTTACAACGAATCTCTTTGAAATTTCCTCGCTTTCATATTTAATCTATCTGAAATTTTCCTTTCCTGTTGTATTTTAGTCATGGAAGAAAATATTTATTTGATACAAGGTTTTTAATTTTACTAAGAAATTTTTTTTTTTGTGTCATGTTTTTTTAAGAACCAGAAATTTCCATTTTCATATTTATATTCATAATATATTAAGTTGCTCGTGCTATTTAAAAAAAAACATTTTTTATTCATGTTTCCTCCGTAATTTTGTTCCATTTAAAAACCCTTTGATATTGTTTTTGTTGGAAACAAGGAGGAAATCTTTACAAATGTTAACATTGCCCTTTGAAATATGGTGTTGTAAACTATACAGGTTCTTTGTGGCCATTTGTTACTGACTTATAGATTGTTATTATGACATTACAGATGATTTTGATATACAAAAAAGTAATCTTTGTGCTTTTTTTTATACATTCCTGATTGATCTCTGATATGTAATTTGCTTTTTTTGTTATATTCCTGTACAATTTTTAAAATATTGTGAAACTTTACTGGTTTCTTACTATATAATGATGGATGGTCTCATGTAAATGTTTGAGACTAATGTCTCCTACCCTTCAAATGACTTTGTAATATTGATGAAGAGTTGTGAACATTTTCTGTAATATTGATGAAGAGATGTGAACATTTTCTGTAATCTTGATGAATTAGTTAATGAGCTTTTGCTGTATATTGATGAAGAGTTGTGATACATTTTCTGTAAATATTGATGAGAATTAGTGATCAAAGGGTTTACTGGTTTTTATTTTAATGATTATTTTAATTTTAAAGGGGCATTTTTACGTTGTCACAGAGTAATACTTTTTTTTTTTTAATGAGAAAATCATTTCACATATAACTGATTAGTGAATCAAGCAGTTCAGTGGAAATCAACGTTACGTAACGTAAACGTCACAATAACATTTGTTGTAAACTGGGAGCTATTTGTATTTTGGGTAAATCTTAGTACCATAAATGAAAGTTATTTCTTTTGAGGAATAAAATGTCAGGCACATACATGTTTGGTTTTACTTCTTATTTTAATTTTTTTTTTTAAAGCCAGATAGCAAATACCTATCTGGACCAGCTCAAACGCTGGACACCTTGCAACTCTCCACTATACATATTCCACCAGTTTTTAGATAATGTACCGGTCAAGTTTTGTTTATGATCTCAGAAAGAGATCAAGTTTTGTTATGTTGTGAATGGCAGTAAGAAAAATGAGAAACTGCTTTAAAGGGACTTTGATAAATGGTCTGATGGACGATAATGGTGTGTGTACGTCTTACCTGGACAAAGGAAAATTAAATGTCCTTACGTCAGAGTTTCTTAACCTGTGGTCTTGGACACCTTGGGGGTCTATGAATGGGTTCTAGGGCGTTCGTGTACATAATACCTAACATTTTTAAAATATAACATTTATAAATTTCTTTTATTATACATTTTTCCAAGGATAGGGGTCTGTAGCCTAATTCAGACAGTCAAAAGTGTCCATGGCACAGAAAGGGGTACGAAACCTTGACGTACGTTATGAACACAAGGACAGCATCAGGGATGAGTATTATCATTTTTTAAATTTTTTATGTGCATTTTGATTAGCCCTTTCTCTCTTTTCTTTACAGCTTTTGTTTGTTTCATGTAGAAAATTTGAAGCCATAGAAACCTCAACAAACAGCATTGACAGGTCAGCTAAGAAAATAAAATTCAGTCATCGAAAAGACAGAAGAAGGTCATCTGGAAAGTGGAGAACAACACAAACTTATAAGTTTTACAGACTTTAATAATGAGTGCTAGTGTAGAATAGAAGGAATGAAACGCCCCCAAGCCATGACAATCGTCACCAACATGGAATTGATAGAGCCAAACAAGACAAGAGATGAAAGAAAAGAAGACAGTGGCGATGAATTTTGGACACATATTGTGGAACCTATTGATAGCTTTACTAGGTAGTCCTTGTTCAGGAATCTCCAGTGGAGGCAGGACTGAAGAAACACTTGCGTGAGGCAGAGCTGAAGAACACTTGCTGAGTGCTGACTGAAGAACAACTTGCTGAGGCAGGCTAGAGACCAAAATCAATCTAATGATACGCTTGAGGAAGAGGCATGGAAATCGACCTTGAGCTTGATGCTCACGTGACACCGACGGCTTGATCGTGTTTATTGAAGGCTTACTCCCCTTGGGAGCTAAAAGAATATTGATTGATTCTTTTGTTTGTCTCTGATGAAGATTTTGTAGTCATAACTTGGGCCGTTTATTTGTCTTTTGCGTGGTTTAGACTTATTATTTTAGCTTCTATTTTACCCC
The DNA here is from genome assembly GCA_024509875.1 of Oreohelix idahoensis. Lineage (NCBI taxonomy): Eukaryota > Metazoa > Mollusca > Gastropoda > Stylommatophora > Oreohelicidae > Oreohelix > Oreohelix idahoensis. The sequence continues at coordinate 10,361 of JAMPIV010009299.1, read as the reverse complement.
GCTGTCTTTGTGTTCATCTCACTGTTTAGATGTTGAAGGATTTACGAGCCATTATAGACAGCTGTGGGATACATGGCTTTATGAATTTACGTACATCAGCACATACAAAAAACCAAACAAGCAAACAAAATAAAAACGATATTCTTGATGATAATGTTTATATTGTGCCAGAAAAGATTTTTTTTTTAATTATACCCAATAAAATCAGAAAAAATTGTTTATATGTAATCATACTAATGATGTTTGTAACAATATAACATCCATACTAAGCCACTAATACGCAAAAAGCAGCTACTAAGATTTGTTGGTATGTAACATATCTTTTTTTAATTAAAAAAAAAAATGACATGTCTTATCTTCATGTGGTAACATAAATAACCAAGTAAATCATTTTTTTACTTACTTATTTATTTATTTTTAGTCCGTTCCCCTTCTACCATGAGGTGTAGAGGTTTGGAAGAGAGAGCGCCAGACTATCCTATCGGCTGTCTTCCTCCTGGCCTGGTTCCATTCTAGTCCTTGGTCCTTCAAAGATTGTCTTATGTTGTCCTCCCAGCGGACTCTGGGTTGTCTTAGGGGTCTGGATCCCTGGCTCTTTGTTTTCCATGCTTGTCGTCAGGGCCTGGATTAAGCTAGACCTGGGTCTGTAGCATATGTTAAGAAATGGGCCTATATTAAAACAATAAAACAAACTCAAATATATATTTGTTTTAAACATTACATTTTTAATTTGCATAGTAATTATCATTATCAAAAGTAACAACACAGTCAACACTATTGTTTTAAATATTAATGTTTCTACATTTAGCATTGAGCAAATTTGTTGATGATTATAGGATGTATCAATTTCACGCTAGAAGTTTATGTTCAAGCGCTGCTCATTAGTGTGAGATTGTTCAATCTCTTTTGACCCATGGTGCTCCTTAGTTCATTTTTAATAAGTTTCAGTTTTGAAAATGATCGTTCTCCACTGCAGTTGGTTACCATTAGTGACAAAATAGATGCGCAGCAAGGCGATTTCTACATTTGGAAAACAAGACTCGAAAGAATTGTCAATTATCAAATGTTAAAACTGTAACTCTACAAGGTCTAGAGTAGTGCCAATATGAGAAGCAAGATCAGTTTTCAACAGTTCTGTAAAACTGCACAAGTTCTTCACAAAGACTTTCTTTCCAGATCTTCCGGATTATGATTTAATAAGATTCGATGTGATCTCGTTACACCTAGTCAGATGTAAACGACTGTAACTGACGAAGGAATCCAAATCTACATCATTCAACTTTTGATAAACTTTCTGGCGTTTTGACGAGGATTGGCGGCAGAGAGCAAGCTATCAATTAAGGACCAGAAAATGTTCGGCTTTTTAAATGCTGAGAAGGCGTTTGAGATTCAACAAGTGGATCAAGTGTGCTGAAAACCACTGAAATCATCATACTCTCGATTTTCGTTTGTGTTTTCGAGTTTGTTCTTCATAATGTTCACACTCAGTCAGATCCTTGGCCTTTTGCGTCTATGTCTGCAAAAAGTAGACCGCATAGCTTGAATATACCACCGCAGGGATTCATAGAGTGCACAAGCTGTATTCAATTCTTGGTCAGGAAGATTGCAAAGAAAGCATGGTCATTTGAAAACGCTGTATTACTTGATCCACAGTATGATCATTATTCCTGTTTTAACTTCATCATGGTTGAAAGTAGACACGAGCCTGTTGACGGCACTCTGCCTTCTGATCATTGTTATCTGAAATATCATCCAAGACTTGTTTTATTGCAGAAAAGCTGTGTAAAAGTGCTTTTGTTGCATCTGCCGAGCGGACCACCATGGTATCTGACAGTCGTTTCACAACGGGCAAATGGGACTTATTATGAGTACCGCCCGCACATAATGCAGTAGAAAGGAGACCCCACTGGTAGGTGGAAGCAGAAAAGATTAGGTGTATGTACAGGCTTTCAACAAATCCAAAGACAATGACTGCTTCCTAACAACGTTTGGCTGCACATCTTCCAACCACACTTCGTGAATGTGCAAAACATGGAATGTAATGCGCAAACTTATTCATCTATTTAATTCGTGCTTGTAATCTATAAACTTGCCACTCATGTTGCTGGCGTTGTCATAACTTTGACCACGGCAGTCTTTAATATCAATGTCATTTGCCTTTAAAAAATTAAGTAGGTCTTTTAGTAAGCTGTTCTGCACTATGACCTTCCATATCCAAAAATGTCACAAATCTTTCAAACTGGTCCAGATGGCAAAACATAGCGCAGAGTCAAAGTCAGCTGGTCCATATTAGATACATCTGGAGTAGAATCCAATGAAACGGAATAATACTTGTATTTCTTCACTTCACAGAGAATGTGATCCAGTATGCTGGATCCAATCAGATTGATGAATTCCTCACACGTTGTTTTAGATAGATATGATGTATGTCCAATTCTTTGTTTTGCAATGAGTACTTATATGCTCTGCCAGAAAAAGGGTCAAACTTGGCCAGTAAATTCTAACAACCCTAAGTAATTCCCGTTATAAGGGGACCAACAATTTCATCACTGCCACGAAATGAAAGGCCTCGTTCTGCTAAAAACTTCACAATTTCAATTATTCGCTCTAGAAGTTTGTGCCAATACTTTTCTTGAATGTCCATTTGTTTCACAAGTTGGAAATCGACACGTTCACCTTTGTTTTTACGCATCAACAGTGAAATTAAAGCTTGTCTATGTGAGGAGCTTTCTTCATGTCGACGCAATAGATTGCTTGCATTTTTCCAGTCATTAAACCCTTCCACAGTAAACTTTGATGAACATTCTGAACTCATAGCTTGCATGGGAAACAGAATAGCGCCCTTTACTTTCTGAAATAGCATAACCACATTTTCTTGCATGTTGCTTGTTTGTAAGTTTATGAATATGTGGTAAAATAAAACTTATGACAGTATCGAGTTTTCTTTTCAGTGTTTCATACATATCGCACAGATGAAGAGAGGCACTATCAACATGTTGGTACATTTTTCACTTCCCTTGGATATCGAATTTCACGGGCTCACAGTCTTCTATATTGTTCGGCCAGTTACTTACATCATTAGAGTACTTCTTCGTTTCACTTATTCTTTCACATTCAGACTCAGGGTATACTGGTTTTTGCTGTATGTTTTCTGCTGCACAGCCTGCACTAGTACTAGTTGTTCCTGTACTTCCAGCTTCAGCGGTTAGAGTACCAGCACCAAGAACATCAAAATATTTCTGTCAGCTTAACGTGTTTTGATATCAAAGTTGATCTCTTCTTTCTTTTTCTTCCTTCGCTTTACGTTTTTCACTTCCAGAAGCATTATTTACGTCCAATATCTCTGTGTCTACTGCTCATTTTTTGAGTTTTCTAACCTTACAAATCAAGAAATTTTTAATCAAGATCGAAAGAGAGTGCGAGCACGCGTAGTACCTCAATTAAAAACAGGAAGTTTCCGTTTCCTAAATTCTAGTTTTTATGTTAATGCAAAATTCATTTCACAAAGAACGAAACAAATTTAGAGGGGCAGTCGCCTAGAGCCTAAAAAGTGGCTTCCGTCCAAACGTGACCAAATTTTCAACGCCACTTAAATGGCCTTCCGTCGCAAACAGTTAAGATAAATATGATGAAGAGTCACACTAAGTCACCCTCTTATGCTCTTTCTCTCACAATTTTGTGACACCAAATGAAAAGGTGCTAAAGATGGCATAAATCACAAGATCATTGGTTTAACGTACAGTTGACATTCAAAATCCGGCCAGGCCATCGATAATCCGGTTCCTCAGAAGTTTCCGGCATGGATTTCGGAGCGCCATTTTTAAATTCAAAAAGCAGTTGGCGCGCCGAATATGTTTTCTTGAGCAGTTTATGTTTTTCAACATGATGCAGCTGTTGGTCTTGCTTTATGCAGTGGTCTAATACAGGAATCCTTTCTCATTTTATCATTTATGTTTGCTGCTGTTTAGTACCCATATGGTTTCAGCAATGTAAAAAGAATTTGTGTAAAACCTTGGGTAAACCAGCCGTGCATTGTCGGAGCGAAGATAATGTGCAAATCAGACTGGTCCATTTGCGAGGGACAATAGGATACAGATGGGGTAGTAACAGTCAAAAATTTGGTGCATTACTTCCACGTGTTGCCAGACTTCAGGTGAGATCGCGTATTGTGCGTGGACTTCCCATGAACGCAGGTCTGCTGTATTAGAAGATGGACGTAAAAAATTATGTAAAAACGTTGATTTATTGGCGCACGGGGCCATAAAACGTAAGCCCACGGGCGAATCCCGCTCGTGCATATGCTACTTGTGCTTATAACGTTAATATTTACACTGATTCAAAGTCCAAAAGACAGCCGATCATGACCTTCTCCAATTCTGCAGACATAGAAAACCATTTAGAGGGTGCACTTGGGAATTTCTTGGGTCTTCAGGGTGGTGGCGAAATGATGCCACTCCATTGACTGTATCGTCTGGTCTCTGGTTCAAAATGATGTGCAGGTTTCTTTGTTACTGTTAACGATCTTAGCTCAGATACCTTCTTTTGAGGTTTGGATCAGGTCATTTGAAACGTTCCAAAACAATTGCAGAAGAATTGCTTTCCTTATGACAAGACGGTGGTCATTTGGTTGAGACTTCGAGGTAATACAGCCATCTTGCGCAAACCTTAGAAAACCGAGAGTTGTTTATAACTGGCATTTGCACATCCTCTATGCTTGACATGACAGTGTAAGGCCCAGCTGCTGCTTTTCGAGTAGTGATTCGCCTATCAATGATGAATAATGCCCTTTCAGCGTCATTTCCAACATTTTTCTGCGATATGGTGTGCTGGGGCAGGACGTCCACCAGCACGGCCGATCAGAGTCCCGTATCTCCCAGATTATCTGGATGTCTTTGATACTCTGAACTCCCATCGACTGAAGCTGTAAAGCTTGTTACGACTGTTACAAGAGTTTTCCATACACATCAATGACGCTTGTGAAATGTTCCACAACAGTTTTCCTTTCTCAGCATCGAGAAATTACAGATCACACATTCGCTGCTTATAACTGCAAGATCTGCTAACACTGCTCCATTTTCAATCGGTTTAGGGCAGCCGTATTATTTCGGAAACCAGATTTTTTTCAGGTTTTCAGATTTGGTGCACACCACATTGGCAATGACATATTTGATGTGCCACCAAGTTCCCACAAAATGCTTCTTTCTTCATTATTAGACTGAGAGTACCCCAACGATGGGTGCATTATTTCTGACCAGCCCCTTCGTGATTTTATTGGCGGGGCCCTAAAAGCGCCGGTGGCCGTAGCAATAATGCTTCTAAATTAGGCCCCCAAGTCACACACGTTATCCGGTGGGTCTGAACTGGCCTGATTCTGGTTCTAAAATACAGATCACAAAAACAACAACAAAAAGCTAATACTTCTCAATTAGGCAACGGAGTGCTTGCGTACGAATAGTCAGTGATTAAACATGGGTATAGTAAGATTACTAATTAGCCCAAGTGTCCAAATGAATGTGTTCTAAATTAGCACAATATCCGAAATTGGTCAAATTGTGATCAATAAGGGCCAAAGAGAAATTTTTGATGTTAGAATATTTGGTTCCAAATGTTAATTAAAAAGGATTATAGACTTGTACAATGAAATGTATTTATATGTTGAAAATATTTTTTTTACAAGTCACGTTGACAACTTCTAGTCATAGATCACTTGAATTGTTGAAGCTGTCTCTAGTCAGCATACATTTTTATTTACTTTTTTATTTTACAAATATTGTACTTTTTAAAAGTGTTTATTGTACATATCAGTAATTTATTTGATAAATATTCAGAGATTTTTTTATTAGTAGATGCTGTGTGTCTGAAAGTATGATTCACCCTAAAGAAAATGGAACATATTTGACTTAGAGAGAAAGCCAAACTTTTATTGGGTTAAAAATATTGATTTTTAGATTTGTGGATTTTATGAAACTTCAGTAGATTCCATGTGTCTAAACTGATCTTACATTAAAAATATATTTGAATGACGTTCTGATGTATGAATATGAAGCTGAAAGTTAAAGCAAATTTTCTCAGAGTTTCACTTTTCAGACATAACCGCCTTCAAACTTTCATAACTTGTCACCAGACTTATTTCATTTTAATAATTTTTACAACATTGCAAGGATCTTTGAAGGACCTTTCTTCTGACTGTAATATTTCATTATCACATAATACCAGTATGTTAGTAATTTTCTAGGGATCATTTGTTCGCTCGAACACCAAGGATTTGAGATTTCACTCTTTACCCTTGTGACATTTGGGAGTAGATTTATGGGCTTTCTTGAAAGAGGACTTCCCCAGCTCAGCGGGCTTAACATTGGTGGAGGTCACACCAGATGCACTAAATTGGTGGTTGATGCAGTGCCACAAGTTGGATGGTCCTCTACCCTAGAGGGGGTCTTTTCTAGGGATGCATCACAAAAGGTTAATTATAATTTTATATGTTTCTGAGGGGAGCCGCGCTGGTGTAATGGCTTCGGCGTTGTACTGGCAACCAGGTGTTCATGGTTCAAACCCGGGCGTCGGCGTTTGAAGAAATGTTTACGGCCGGAAATTTGACTGAATAGCCTGAACGGCTCCTGTGATAAACCCTCTGTGGATGGGAAGGAGCAAAGCTCCTGACCGGGTTGGTAGGAAAGTCCTCAGGTTCCCCAGCCTCGCAATGACATGTCATTGGGCCGAAGGGCTGAGAGCCCAAGTGCCGCTGGTTAAGGAAAAAAAAAAAAAAAAAAAAATGTTTCTGAGCATTTGCATGTAAAGTGTATTTCTTTATAATATTTTCAACAAGTTTTATAGACAGTGGTTGCCTTAGCACTGCTTGTTTTCTTAGCAGTTCTGCAGTGATTTAATTGTCTCAGTAATGATGTTGAGAAACAAGAATTGGTAAATAAAAATTGTGATTGTTCAAGATAGCATATGAATCAGAGGCATGGAGTATAAGTATGGTGAAGTCCTGTGTTTTGAGATGACAGTGTTAAGATTTAACTCTTTAAGTCCCAATCGACTTTATAAAGGCTCAGGGGTTAGACGCGCTTGGCCCAATCGACTTTAAAAAGCCTTTAGTATATGTGCCTCTGTTTGAGACTGTTTCTAATTATAACTACCCACAAACCACCCAAAATGTCATTTCCTCCTGCAAGTACATTCTTTTAAATACAGCACGTGTTTAAGAGTGAACGTGTTTCTGTTATTTTAGATTTTTAAAGCGATTTTTTTTAAGCGCATAACCTCCATTTTACCTTGAATAACTAATCATTTTTTTTAATGCATATCCTCCATTTTACCTTGAATAACTAATCATTTTTCAATGAAAGCTTTTATACTTGTAGCACAAGAGTAAAGAACATCCAATTACCTTCCGTTTCATATACAACAACAAAGTTATTTATGCATATGAACATTTAAAAAAAATTATTTCCAAACAACAACAATAAAAATGCACTGGGGTGGCCATTTTTGCTTGGGCCAAACCCACTTTTTTGCTTGGGACTGAAAGAGTTAAAAAAGGACACATCAGTAATATCTCAGCTGGTAAAATAAAATATTAACAGATTTGTGCCCTCGGTAGTAACAAATGTTCTAGAAATATGTAGTTCATTATGCTTATGACGGAAAAAATATTAAAATTGGAGACAGAAAGATTGTTTAAAAATCAAAATTGATAATAAGGGTTCAGTGACAAAAGAAGATGAATATAAGGCCAAAAAAAAAAAAAAAAAGAATTGGAGAAATATAATTTAAAAAAAAAAAAAAGCTTTCATTCCATTTGAAAAATATATAGAAATCTGGTCATTACTCAAGTATATCTGTATAAATGGTGGATTATCTTAAAATGAGAAGCTTTTATTTAAATTGTATTGTCAGTTGAATACAGTGGAAAAAAATAATGGACAACTTTATTAAAAATGAAGGTTTTTAACTTTTAGGAAAAAAACAGGAAAAAAGATGATACATATCTGCACTTGATCAATGAAAAAAAAAAAAAAAAAAAAAAAGTTCCTCATCTGAAATAAGGGTATGTAGCATATTTCAGGGTGTGCGATATTTAAGTAATAATGGCAACTTGCAGTGCTGAGAAAATAGAAAGAGATGACAACTGTTGTAAAATTAAGAATTAATATATTATTACGGGCAGATTTCTGGTTGTAATGATTCTGTGAAAATGATTGGATTGTTAAATGTTCTAATGCTGTCAGTTATCAGCCATCACTGTTTTTCAGGCATCTTAATGTTTTCTATGAGAGCAAAGCAGCAAATAATTAATAATAATTTTACATGAGCCAGTTTATTTGGGATTTGTGCGGAAGAAGAAAGATTGAGCTGGCGGAGGCCTATTCTGAGGCCAATGAAAATACATATGATTCTTAACTAAGATAGATAATATTGAAGATAATGACAAAAGACAGTGTTGTTCACATCATCGCTAGACTATATTGAATCTAAAAAGTGTCGCTAATTTGCACACAAAAAAAACACGACCTTGGGAACAGGTGTTCAAAATTACTTTATTATGGAGGAGAAGGGTTTTTGGCGGTAGCTGTGTCTAAATATAACTTTTAACGACAAAATTTTGGAGGGGAGAGAAAGGTTGGTTCAAAAACCAAGCACATTTTTTCTAGAAACACAAGTAGAGACGGACAGACTAACAGATAACCATCCATACTTGACTGGAGCATGACTGAAATGACTTTAGTGTAGAAATTTGAATTTAAAGTAAACCTAGGCAGTGATTGGCCACAGACAATCATATCATTAGCGCTCAGACGCGAAAGTGGGGCCATTCTTCAATAGTTGTTCAGTGATAGACACAGATTTTAAAGTGTGGTGATTTCCATATGAAAGAAAGTGAATAAATTTAGGGACGCCATACTATAGCCAGCAGCTCAGCTGAGTTTTGCTAGCAATTCTGTGTTATTTATTCATAATCTGGTAAGATTGAAATTATTTCCTTATATATTTTGAATATTGTTTCATGTTCGAGTGATTTGATACTGCCATATCGAAATCTAGCCTTACAAACAAGTAGGGATTTGCTCTAGACCCCCCGCCCTAGTCAGGGTCTAGGGACCAACAATGTACATAAACTCCAGCAAGGGTTAGGCAAGATAGATCAAGTGTTGAGAATAATGAAACATATTACCTATCCTCTTTTAGGGCAGAAAACTAATAAATATTTTTCAGAATCTATAGTCTGGGAGGATCTATCGGATGTAAAACCACCATGGTAAATGTGCTGTTTGGTCAGAGAGATCTGACCTGTCTGTATGATGTGGTTGTTGTGTCAGTGTTGTGTCCAGACGTGGGTATAGAATAGATTTTGACACATAGCCCATACTTTGATTGCAGAGCTGTGAGTTTTCTATCGACAACAAAGCAGAGTCTATTCGGTGGGTGACTTTACTCGAGTGTATCTGCGCAGTTCTTGTGACAGAGACCACCATTATTGCCCGCCAGCACGGAGAGGTGGGACCGCAAGTTTTCAGCACCAGAGCTACAAAAAGATGAGTGAGCCTCTGGTCTGCTGGATTTACCAAACTATGGTAGTTGACTAATTATCCCCATAAAAATTCCCACCATTTTCTGGACACGGAGTAGTCAATATAGATAGGTGTGATGAGGCACCCCAACAGCACAACAATTAACTATCCTCCCAAGTAGATGGACTACAGAAATTTTTTTTTTAATAAAACTAACTAGTCTAGTACTTTAATATGTAACACTCCTGGCATTTTTATTTATGACTAACATTCCATGCATTTTTTTCATTAATTTTTAAATCCTTCTTTTAAAACAAGTTCTGGTCAAAATAAAACTTGATCCAGAACAAATAAATGTAATATAATTATATCAAAAACTTTATACACGTGAGTTAGTTCAGTGTATTTTAACACTTGTTAATCTTATTAGTCTTCTTAAATGTCTGTGGGTGTATTTATAACTAACACACCACATTACACATCATTACCCTAGACACTTTACGTAGCCACATTCATTAAGAAAAAAAAAATTAAGTGTGAGGTCGTAGTGGTAGCAAGAAAGGCCTTCTGATAATTCTCAACTACATTTTATCTCAGGAGCCTTCACAGCTGGCCTCATACAAGTTACATGTAGTAATAACACCATCATACAATACCATCAACCCCACTACATAAATTGGGGTCTTGTCCAGGGATAATTAGCCCAACAGTAAAATTAGGATCTCCTGGTGGGAGAAATAAAAGTAGGGAAATAAATTGTAAAATTTCCTTTAAAATTAAAAGTGTCCCTGCAGATAAAAGTTGGTGAATCTTCACAGCCAGTAATAATTAATTAGTTAACTGGTT
>JAMPIV010009298.1:22500-46365 GCA_024509875.1 Oreohelix idahoensis | reverse complement strand
ACCCAGCCAGAAGCCCCCATCACGCACCCTGAAAATAACGGCATAAGAAGCAACAGAAAGTTTTGGGAAGGCTCGCGGGGAGCTATGAGCGCTACGCATCCATAGCTTCACCACCCACAACGGAGCAGAACTTGGGGTGGTCATCGATATCGCGACTCGACACCCCACCCCCCGCCAGCTCCGCATTATTTCATAGTGCATAGCAGTTCGCCCAGGCGAATAGACCGCATTTCATTCGCCGACTTTAGCCTATCCCCGCCTCTCCGCCAACATTCGCCCCGCCGCCCAGATCCGGCCCTTAACCCGCCCCTGCACCCCTCAGCCGTCACATGCCTGCCCGTCCCCGCAAACAACCGAATCAGCCTCCGCCCCAAGCCTACCTACTAGAGGATTCGCCTCCTTGCACGCCGATTCCGACCCGCGCCAGCCACATTCCCAGCTCCCCCCAGCCCCGCCGCCCGCCCGTTTCGCCCCAGCCTTGGCAGCACCGCCCCAAAGGCAATCTCTCCTCCGTGCCATTTGCCCCACCGCACAACCAACTAGTCGCCACCCGCCGCGACCTGCAACTGACCGCACTCCACAATCAGCCCATCCAACCTACAGCCGCAATGATGTTGATGCGTCCACCCCCGCCCACCGCCGCCCCCCACCGCACGCCCCACATCCGAGCAACGTACCTAACACCCCCCCCCAGCCATCCATCCCCCCGCCGACGCTACCGCCACTCACCGCCCGCCCCTCCCGCAGCTCCTCGCCCTTCACATCCCCTACACCAATCCAGCATCGACGATCCAACGCCCCCACCTATCCCCCAGCCCAGAATCATCCGACGGCCCTCCCGCAGAGCCCATCCCCTCGCCTGACCCGCCAATGCCACGCCCACACCCATCACCCTCGACCGCCCTCCATCCTTGCGCCCGCCCATCATCCCCAATCCTATCACCACCCCGCCCTGACGCCCCCCGCCGTCCCACCGCAGAGTACCTCCAACCCCCCCCCCCCCGTCTCCATTGGAGATGTCTATAAATCTCGTACGGCCCGCCAGCCATTTCTTATTACTGCCTAGTTTCGTTCTTCCATGGCATCATTATTGCGTACCCCGCCCCGAGCTAGGCTGGGATGCCGGTGGGGGTTTTTGGCGGGGTGTGACCCGTTATATTGAGCGCATTGGACAGGTTTGTATCTTCGTCGCACACTAACCTTAACTCTACTTAGGTTACCTTGCATTTGTTTGGTTTTGTCTACGCCGTCATCTCCCCCATCACCCATTTTAATTGTCACAACATCGCCCCCCGCTCTGCCGCCCATCTCATATACGCCCGCCCTCCCATGCTCAGGATTCATCCCTTCATCCCTTTTTTTTTGTCCATTCCTTTTTAATGGCAGCCCATGGATCCCCACCCTATACACCCTATACCATATACCACCCACCTATATTTGGGCGCCCCCAGGCCCCCAAATTTTCATAATTTTACCCCCCATACAGGACACAACCCCAAATACAATAATAATCTAAACCCCCCAACAGACAAATATATCCTTTCGATTGCTCCACATTAACCACCCTAAACACACCAAACAACAAAAATAACAACACGCGAAAAAAAAAACCAACCACCAGGCACCTAAACTAAAAAACAACCCCAACAACTGTAAAACCCCGACCCGCCCATGTGCTTTTTACACGGACCAGGGTTGCTAACACAATGACACCCCCGTCCCCCCACATAAAACATTAGCTGCGCCGTTCTAACGAGAGAATGAAAATAGAGTAGATGCCGGAAGTAAGCTCTCAGTTAGGTAAAAAGAAGAGAATATCTCCCAGTCTGTACTAGTTTCACTCAGACACGTGCACAAACACAGAAGCCCATAAAGCCAGAAGAGTCAGGAGCAAGAGAATACAGGCAGAATCACAGACCAGGCGGTCCACATCCAGGCTCAAAGTAAATCAACGCGAGAGTCCATTGTCTTTGCACCGACTTTAAATTATATTATATGTTTTTTTATAAACAGTATATCAAAACACTGTTTAATAAAAAACAATTAACCTCATAATAACAATCATTCCTCCACACGATAACAATTAACCCTAAAAGACAAAACAGATTTCGTCAGTACCACACACAATAGCTATATTACAGTGACATATCTTCTACACACACACCACCACCACCCCCACACCCCCCCCAACCTTCACCCCCCCCAATTATCCCCCAGTTCCATTCCATCCCAAGCCCCCCTTTGACCCTAAGAAAGACCCCTTAACAGCCCCAAACCCCCCCCCCACCCCACAACCCCCCAACTACCCGAGCCCCCAAACCTCCAACAGACCCACCTACCCCCAGTCTATCACCCCCCCACCCCCGAGTTCCCCTCCCCCTAGGAGCCCCACAAACAGTTTTTTTAAAAAAAGAAAAGCCAAAAGCCACCCCCCCAAAAAAAAAAAGAAAAAAAAAAACCCCACATACCCCACACCCCCCCCCCCTCACTCCCCCCAACCCCCCCCCCCCCCCCACAATCCCCCCCCCCCTACCCCCCACATACCCCCCCCCCCCCCCCAACCACCCCACCCCCCCCCCCCCCCCCATCACCCCCCCACCCCCCCCCCACCCCCCCCCCCCCCACCCCCCCCCCCCAAACCCCCCCCCCCCCATCTTAAAACCCCCCTATACCCCCAACCCTCTTGAAAAAGCCCCTACTCGATCCATGCCCATCCCCAAAAAGCAGGGAGAGAGTATTCAAATTTTCCCCCCCCAAACCTTTTTATCACACAGCAAAAAACAACCCGTAAGCCAACCTTAATCAAACCTAGCTTATATTAACAGACATGATTAAGACACGAATCCCCGGACAGTGGACAACATGGGGATCTACCCCCATAATAAGCCAGGCGCTGCATCAAATGCCGCCTCAATCCAGTTTATTTAAAACTAAACTTTTAAGATAAACGACCCCCATTACCCCCCCCCACCAAAAACCCCCCCCCACCGTTTTTCTTCAAATTCCCCCACTAGTCACGTGTCCCCTACCCCCACTTTGTGTAATTTTACCGTAGCATCTTATGACACCCAACCCAACCTCTCCCTTATCCCCCATATCTTAGACAAATATTATAAAATCACAACTCCTAAACCTCCCCACCTCATTTATCATAAACTATCTTCCCCTCTTCTCCCCTCCCCCCCCATCTATCCCATTACCCCCCCGAAGAATCTATTTCTATACCCTAATCCCCCTCCCCATCTATCTATTTTCCCCCACCATGTCACGTTTTCCCTTTTCATGCCGTCATCTGTAGTCATGTATGTCCCCATCGAGCAACCCATTACACCTACAATCCCCTCACTCGTACGAATCCTTATTCAAAATTGCTTCTTGGGGGGGAAAGCAATCCCCATGTCCACCCCTACCCACAATCTACCCTCATGCCCAGCTATATTTATCACCCCCCATCCCCTTTGTGCTCATTACGTGGCCCCCCCCCCACACTGTTCAAGCACCTTACACCTTCACTTATTAACTCCCCCTATCACCCTTTCTCCCCCTCAATTAAAAGATGGGCGTGTTTAGCGATGGGATGCTCGTCCGAACCCTTCCAATTCCGATCATTTTTATTTCTCCCTCCCCCCCCCCCCCCCTTAACTCCCTTTATCCCCCCCCATTTTGTGCGAATTCCCACCCCCCTCTTCCCCCCCCCCCCCCCCCCTCCCCCTAGTTGCTCAGATTTTCTTTAATCCTTTAGTATTTTCTGGGTAGGGGAAGGTATTTCTTCCTTTTTAATGGCATTTTTTGAAAGCCCCCCCCCACTGTCTGTTAAACAAAGTGTGCGGGGGACGAGGCGTTTTTCAATTCGGGGGTTTAAATTACCTCATCCTTTCTAAAAATTTAACTGAAGATTTGAGAAGGCGCAAGTGGCTACGACATCTATATACTTTTTTTCCCGCTGTTTTCTATTCCTTTTGTTAGAGTATCTTGATCGAAGAGTTTTCAAAATTGGCGAGGACTTCTATCTTTCAATCCAGCGCATTTCTTCCTTGTCTTTTCCTAAGTTATTTTCTATTTTCGAGATGTTGGTCATGTAAGAGAGCGGAGTTACTTAAGGAGTTTTGCACTCCTTTTTAAAACGGATTAGATTTTCTAAGCGTTCGCATTCGGCAACGTAAGTATAAACCGACAACTGAACGTATCCCCCCCATTTTCCTTGGTACCATTCTCTCTATCCATTAAAAATTAACGATATCCAATTCACCCCCCTTATGTGGAGGATGGAATTTTTTCCCAAACTTTTTAAATTTCCATACCAACCCCTCCTTCCCTTAATTTCTTCAAAGCCCGTCACTGGACCCCCCAACTAAGGTTGGGGATTCCCCTCAAAATAATTCCCGGTCAAAAGATGCTTTTTACGGGGGGACTTTTTTATTTGTTAAGCTTCCTTTCCTATTCCTTATTTTATTTTGTCCCCATCCTCCTCTCTCCCCCTCTTTTTTTTTCATCCAATTTTTTTTCTTTTTTTCATGTTTCTTGGCTATTTTTTCTTCTTCCCCCCCCCCCCACCCCCTTTTTTTTTTTTTATCATTATGGCAACTCCTTCTCGATTTCATTCTCCTGATCTGTCATCCATTTCTTTCTTCCCTCCCCTCTTATTTTACTTCCTCTACTTTTCCTCAATACCTTCACTTTTGCGCTCGACATGTCACGTTTTCCCTAGCTTCAGGACCCTTGCACTCTGTCACTTGCATCTCTCATACTTAACCCCTCTTCTTTTAACATATTCTTTCTCTCCTCTCTCTCTTCTCCTTCTCTCTTCTCTCTGGTCTGATGGTCTTTGTCGCTGTCCCTCTCTGTCTCTATCTGTCTCTCTCTGTGTCTCTATCAGTCTCTTATCTCTCTGTCTGCCTTTGTCTGTCTGTCTCTCTGTCTTTTCTCTCTCTGTCTCTCTGTCCCTCTCTGTCTATGTGTCTCTCTCTGTCTCTCTGTTTTTCGTCTGTTCACCTCTTGTCTTCTCTTGTATGGTCTGTCTTCTCTGGGTCTCAAAAGCATATCTCTCTCTGTCTCTTCTCTCATCTGGGGTCTTTATCTTTTCTTCTCTGTCTCCATCTTTCAAATCTCTCGCTGTGTCGCTCTCTCTCTCTGTCTCTTCTCTCTCTGTCTCTGTCTCTAAATGGAACCAGTATGGAAGGCAAGAGTGTGGAAGAGCAGAATGTTATCTTTCTCTATCTCTGTCTAGTTTTGTTAACACTTCTGCTACCTGTCAGCATGCAAATGTCTTCTCCCCCCCCCCTTCCCCCCCCTTCTTTTCCCCTTTCCCTTCTCAATGGATTAATTGGTATTCCGCCGCCCCCCCCATAGATCTTCTTACACCTCCCCCCCCCCCGCTTCCCCCCTAAAAATCTCCCCCTTCATCTCCAACCAAATTTTGCTCCAAAACCTAAAATAAACTTTCCCGACAACACGGCGAATGTTCTATCTCAAATAACTATCTATCCACCCCCCAGATCCCTCACCCCCCCCCCCCCCCCCCCCCCCCCCCCCCCCCCCCCCCCCCCCCCTCCCCCCCCCCCCCCCCCCTTTCCCCGAATGTCAAAAAAACTTCCATTTCTACTCGCATCCTTAAGGAACGCGGACCCACCACTGTAGTTGGTACCTTGCCGGAAACCTGAACCAAAAGTCTCATGTACCTTTGCAGCAATAATTTATGTCGCAATTTGTTTTACATTAAGACATCTCCAGCCCCATGCCCAACCTCATATTAGCCACCTATAGCGACATGCTAGAGCCAACAGTAGGCTCACTACTACCTCTTTGTCTTCTCTGAGACCACGAGAACAACACGGGCGGGCCCCTGTTCTATCTATCTATCTATCTATCTATCTATCTATCTATCTATCTATCTATCTATCTATCTATCTATCTATCTATCTATCTATCTATCTATCTATCTATCTATCTATCTATCTATCTATCTATCTATCTATCTATCTAATCTAATCTATCTATCTATCTATCTATCTATCTATCTATCTATCTATCTATCTATCTATCTATCTATCTATCTATCTATCTATCTATCTATCTATCTATCTATCTATCTATCTATCTATCTATCTATCTATCTATCTATCTATCTAATCTATCTAATCTATCTAATCTAATCTATCTAATCTATCTAATCTATCTATCTATCTATCTATCTATCTATCTATCTATCTATCTATCTATCTAATCTTTGATTATGGTGATTATTGCAAATGTATGATGTTATATTACTTTTATAATGATAAATGCCTTAATAATGCTTAAAGTAAATGTGAAGATGAAAGGATACAGTATACATGATGAGAGAGAGAGGAAGGGCAGAATGCCAGACGGGCCTGCGTGCCCAATTCTTAACCCTTTGAAAATAAAGTTCGTTCGTTCTTTCTGTCTCTCACAGTACACGCATAATTTCAATGCTCCTCCAGTTTATTGATCAGCCATACTAAATAAACAGGTGGGAAAAAAAAAAACCCACTGCGCACTCAGGCATGTCGTACAAGTCGAATAATATGATGTAGTGTATGAAGCTGGCACCAGCATCTTGTAAAATGAATTGATACAGAAACCACTACTACAACAGTATGTGAATGTTTTGTGCTGGGGAATGTTTTGTTTCAGGTTCCCTGCAAGGGAGTTGCTGCAGTGGTGGCTGCGTGCTTCATAAGGGGGCGAAAAGGTCAATGATGCTACTAAATAACATTTCACTTTCTCTGTAGCTGTTTGTGATACATGATGATGTTGTCAGCCTCAAGCACAGTCTTTTATTAGTGGCCTTGTACGACATGCTTGAGGGAACAGTAGACCTATTCTTTCTTTGTCTTATCAGAGATTCTCCCCCCACACCCCCGGAACTACACGGAGCATTCATGTATTTGCTTTCTTCATGTTTAGTTTTTTCTCTCCATCTCTGTTTCTGTCTGTCTGTCTGTTTGTTTGTTTGGTCTGTCTATCTTGTCTGTATGTCTGTCTGTATGTCTGTTTGTTTGTTTGGTCTGTCTATCTGGTCTGTATGTCTGTCTGTATGTCTGTCTGTTTGTTTGTTTGTTTGTTTGTGTGGTCTGTCTATCTGTCTGTCTGTCTGGTCTGTCTATCTGTCTGTCTGGTCTGTATGTCTGGTCTGTCTGTCTGGTCTGTCTATCTGGTCTGTATGTCTGTCTGTCTGGTCTGTCTATCTTTCTGTATGTCTGATCTGTCTATCTGGTCTGTATGTCTGGTCTGTCTGGTCTGTCTATCTGTCTGGTCTGTCTATCTTTCTGTATGTCTGGTCTGTCTATCTGGTCTGTATGTCTGGTCTGTCTGGTCTGTCTGGTCTGTCTATCTTTCTGTATGTCTGGTCTGTCTTTCTGGTCTGTATGTCTGGTCTGTCTGTCTGTCTGGTCTGTCTATCTGTCTCTCTGTCTATCTTTCTGTATGTCTGGTCTGTCTATCTGTCTGTCTATCTGTCTGTCTGTCTATCTTTCTGTATGTCTGATCTGTCTATCTGGTCTGTATGTCTGGTCTGTCTGGTCTGTCTATCTGTCTGGTCTGTCTATCTGTCTGTCTGTCTGTTCGTCTGTCTGTCTGTATGGTCTGACTGTCTATTTCTCTCTCTCTCTCTCTCTCTCTCTCTCTCTCTCTCTCTCTCTCTCTCTCAGAGCAAACGCTGGAAAAGGAAAACACGCCGAGTCCCTGGTCATTCAATAGCAGACTGTTCGAATATTTCACGAGTTCTTATAACACACCACCCTAATGTGATTATGTCTCAAACCATTGTCTAATTTACTGTATTAAGTGTTTGAATTTTTTTTTTTTTTTTTTTTACTTTCTGTTGTTTGTTTTTTTTTTAAATTTATTTTAAAAACATACTTAAATTTGATTATGATTGGACATTACAAATGTATGATATTATATTAATTTTATAATGATAAATGCCTGAATTCTTCTTCTTCTTCTTCGTTCGCCCTGAAAAGGACGGTGGTTGCGTTGTGTCTGTTTACAACGTAGCTGTGATATCTGCACCTTTCGGTCGACACATCCGACTTCTGCACGGCATTTTTTAGGACCGGGTTTGCCTTCCCATTTCGATCCACACTCGCTCAGCCAGCCTGCACAGCTGCAGACTGTTTCCAGGACCACCACGTGGAGGTGGAGTGCGGTCTTGACCAGCTCTGGTTCGCTGGTCCTGACGCAGGCAGTCAAGCTATGAGTCGCTGACTGCGGTCTCTATTGCTGCGTCTTGAGGTCCCAAATGCCTGAATAATACTTAAAGTAAATGTCAGGATAAAAGTATGCATGATAAGAGAGAGAGAGAGAGAGAGAGAGAGAGAGAGAGAGAAAGAGAGGAGAGGCAGAATGTCAGACGGGCCTGCGAGCCCAATTCTTAACCCTTTGAAAATAAAGTTCGTTCGTTTTCTCTCTCTCATTTAAATATTACATATAATTAGTCAAGATAATTAATCGCATATATTCTGACTCTCCAATGACTTTTAACACACAGTGAAAGACTTGAAGACAACGCTTTCCGTCCTGTCTGTCATTCAATCCAGCTCTCTGGATTGTTATCCGCTCTCTGGATGTTATCCGCTCTCTCCCAAGGCTACTGACAAATATGCCGAAAATGCATGAAGCAAATCAATCCAGAATGCAACTGCGGGCTGTTCAACTAAGGCGCCAGAGCTCAATAGATCCACATGCCTCTAACACGCAACCAAGCTGTAGATTACAACGCTATCGGCTACATGTGTACCCTCTCTGCACCAGCGTTGTGGCAGAACCTATTATAAGATCTACGTTGAGTTATACAAAACACTGTTGAAGACCACTTGGGCTCTCGGTACACTTAAACACATTTTTTTTCCCCCTGCTGGGTGTTAAAGGCTAAGGAGAAGACGAAGAAGAAGAGGTATTCCCTCTTTCACTTTTTTATTCACGCGGTTTGTCATTCAGCTACCACATCACCCACTGTCTCATCTTTTCCTTGGTTGGTTCGTTATTTTTAGTCGGCGCGCTGCTTAGTCAATGAAGGTCGTGTAATTATGTGAATGAACGGCGGGGAGAAAGAGGAAAGACGTGGGGGGGGGGGGGGGGGGGGGGGGGGTATATTTGGGGTATTGAAGTGGGGAAGAGATAAAAAAAGGAAGGCGTGGATTGAAGGGGGGGGATTGGGGGGTAAAAAGAAGCAGTGGTTAGAATTTGGAGAGGGTTGCTGGAGGGTATTAGAGGCAACCTGTGAATTAAGGACAGGTAAAAGTGCAGATATTTCTTTAGGTTACGGGATTGGGGGGGGGGCCGCAAAGACAAACAAAAAAAAAAACCCACAGACATGTGGAGAAAGGAATTAAACATTTGGAGGATTAACGGGAGAACTGGAAGGCGGAAATAAAGGGGATGAAGGAGACGTGGAAACAGGGGCGGACTGACGGTGGTCTGGGCCCCTCCCCCGGGTAATAAGGATCGTTGGCTCCTGGCTGCCCATCTGATGTAGATGTAAGCTAGTGGAGAGTGGGCGCCGCCTATGGCTGTGGGCCCTCGGACCTTGCCCCTGCATCGAAAGACATTGAGAGGCCACAAGAGGACGTGGAAGGAGGTGTTTGAAGGCTTTGTGTGTGCTCATGGGGAGGTTGAGGGGAGTGATGAGGATGATGATGATGTGGTGGTGGTGGTGGTGATGATGATGATGGTGATGGTGGTGATAGTGATGATGAGGATGATGATGGTGGTGATGGTGATGATGATGGTGGTGGTGGTGATGATGATGATGGTGGTGATGATGATGATGGTGGTGGTGGTTATGATGGTGATGATGATGATGATGATGTTGTGGTGGTGATGCTGATGATGATGATGGTGGTGGTGGTGGAGATGGTGGGGACGGTGGTGGTTGGGATGATGATAATGATGATGTGGTGGTGGTGGTAATGCTGATGATGTGGTGGTGGTGATGGTGTTGGTGGTGGTGGTGGTGGGGATGATGATAATGAGGTGGTGGTGGTAATGCTGATGATGGTGGTGGTGGTGGTGGGGATGATGTTGGGTATGATGGTGGTGGGGATGATGATGGTGATAATGGGGGTGATGATGATGATGGTGGTGGTGGTGGTGGTGGTGATGATGATGATGGTGGTGATGATGGGGAGGATGTTGGTGATGATGGTGGTGGTGGTGAGGATGATTATGGTGATAATGGGGGTGATGATGATGATGATGATGATGATGATGATGATGATGATGATGATGATGATGATGATGATGATGATGATGATGATGATGATGATGATGATGATGATGATGATGATGATGATGATGATGATGATGATGATGATGATGATGATGATGATGGTGGTGGTGGTGGTGGTGGTGGTGGTGGGGATGATGATGGTGATAATGGGGGTGATGATGATTATTGTTATTTTTATTATTATTATGATTTAGGAGATAAAGAAAAGGAAAGACCTTGAGTTAATGGCACGACACAGTAGGACATGACATGACATGATATATAGTTGACAGCCTATGCTTCTTAGGCAGCTGAAAGGCAATGGTGATGATAATGATCAAGGACATAAAAGAAGACATTTTTATTTTTTAATGTAAAACTTTTGCCTCGTTTTGGCGAGGCGCGTCCCGTTCAACCTAGTCGGTTATATTAGGGCGCATGTCCAAATATAAAAGACCCTTAGATCTGAAGTATATTAATCTAAAGAAGACATGTAAAGACCTTGAAAGGATGTCACGTGATAGGAAATCTTGGCGTGTCTTGGTTGAAGGTCAGTGTCGCACGCGAAGCAGAAATGTAGTAAATAAATGAAAATGGCAAATAACTGGAAACGACAAATTTACTGGTGCAGTGTAATGCGATAATCAGTACCAGTGGCTTCGTAGAACAAACAAAAATAGGAGGGGATACAAGGGGAATGTCCACCCCGGGTGACAGGAAAATTGGGGGGGGGGGGAGGGAGGGGTTGCAATCAGGGCCGGATTATCCATTAGGCTAAGTAGGCTGAAGGCTAGGGGGCCCGGAGTTCTTAGGGGTCCGTGCATGAGTTTAAAAAAAAAATTTAATGCACAGATTTCACCAATAAAATGTGTTTATTGTGTTTACCTTAGTAATAATGAAAATAATACCAATAATAATAATAGCCCCTTCAGTCATAACTGACTATGGGAATGCGCCCCTGAGGTGACAGCCCTCAGCTGCTTATTTTCCTGGTGTTCCTTCCTTTCGACGTTTTCTCATCTCTCCTGCTTGGTGTGTGAGCTTCTTTTCGCCCAATCTGAGGTGCCGCCGCAGATAGCATCGCCACTTGGTGCGATCGGCAGCTTCATCCTTGTCACGGGTTGCCTCCCCTTTGCTTTGCAGTATTGGTCCAACAGTGGCCCAAATTTAGATTATCTAATGTGGGTCTTCAGAGGTGTCTATCTTCGCACAAGATTTTTCTTGGCAGAGTTGTAGATAGAAGGATAAGGATGCTTCTACCTCGAGGGAGTGCCCACAAGATATTCAGAAAGCAAGAACAATGCTGAATGAATCCCAGCAATGTTAACTTTAGTATCTGCCGTCAACTTTTGTGAAGGATTATAATTTAATTTGAGCTCGTAATTTTTAATTTGTCAGCTGATTTAATTCAGCGAAATCTTACTTTAGTTCCTCTGTTTTAAGTGTATTTAAGATGACTGAGACATACGGGTGCAGTACATTCAAAATGAGTAAATCAACGTTAAATTTGTGTATATAAACAAATAACAAATTTAATAATCAATTATGTTTAACAGTTTCTTCTTCTTCTTCTTCTTCGTTCGCCCTGAAAAGGACGGTGGTTGCGTTGTGTCTGTTTACAACGTAGCTGTGATATCTGCACCTTTCGGTCGACACATCCGACTTCTGCACGGCATTTTTTAGGACCGGGTTTGCCTTCCCATTTCGATCCACACTCGCTCAGCCAGCCTGCACAGCTGCAGACTGTTTCCAGGACCACCACGTGGAGGTGGAGTGCGGTCTTGACCAGCTCTAGTTCGCTGGTCCTGACGCAGGCAGTCAAGCTATGAGTCACTGACTGCGGTCTCTATTGCTGCGTCTTGAGGTCCCGTTTAACAGTTTAAAAATGAATAATTCTTGTTAAAAAAGTACTCATCACAGGGTGATGTTATGGTTTTCGAAAAATGGACAGTTCACTTGGCAGCTTTTAGGTTTTACTCAGCTGACAATAGTTTGATGGTTTCTGCTCCCGCTGATGTTTGGTTCTTTGCAGATAGATGACTGGTTCAATCGTCACTGGTCAAGTCTGAAAGTTGTGACACGTTCCAAGATGTATTAGGGAGTAATCACAAAGCTGGTCCCACGTCTCTAAGACCCGTTTGATGATGGTGTCTAGCGTCGACTTCAGGCCACTTATACTCTCACTTGTTCCAGAGATAGTACCCTCAATTGGTACCACCGACTAGTGTCACAAAAGAAGAGAACAAATACCCTCTTGAGTATTGCGTTTTCCTGACACACTCATGTGCTCCCCTCTTTTCATTCCACCACCCCATCTACCTCAGAACTTTACCCTGTCTGGGCCGAGAATTAGTGTTTATTACATGTTTACCTCTACATTGGTTGAAAAGGTTAACAATATAATAAGAATGTACATCATTCATTCCCTGCTCCATATGGAACTTGGGACTACCTCTGCTTTTGGTTCTCTATAAGAAACTCGCATAAAGCAGTCACCAGCCTTGCAGTGGTGGTTCATTAAATCATCATTCTATATGCCGAGGTTGCCAGCCTCGTATGACTTGGACATCCACTAGCAGTTTTCACATATTAATATTCACACGTCAATGTATACATATTATTTCACGTGTTAATAATGTAAAATGTAGAATTATAAATGTACAACCCACCCCAAATTGTCTTTGGGATCACAGACTGGCTTCTGGCTCAGAGAAATAGTTAAGGCAACTTGTTTAAGATGCCTCTTACATGTGCGGTCTAGGGTGTTACTTTACAATAAGTTCCCACTCTGACTTCGTGTTCAGATTCCTAGTATTCCGGAGAAGTGAAAACAATGACTAATAACAATACTGCCGAAGAGGAAAAGAGAACGAACCCATTTATGTGACAATCCTCCCAGGTTGCTGGATTCAATATTAATAAATACTAATTAGTAAATAATACTAATAAACATTGATACAAAATATTATTACTAATAACAGAGCTAAGCAGTGCTAACAAACTAACATACCAGATTATTATAATACTAGTATTTACCATCACCATGCTAAGGTGTTTCAGAAAAATATTAAAATTATTACCTATAGACCATAAAGCAGAGTGAGAAAGAAAAAATTTTTAAAAAAAAAAGAGAAGAAAAAGAGAAAAAAACAACCATGGTCGATCTAACACGACTCATATGCAGGACAGAGCGAAATGTCTACGTCTGTTGAGGCTGAACACGACTCGACTGGCCGGAAAGTTTCTTGAAAGCTTTTTTCCCTGTGTTGTAAAGTGGTATTATGGGGTATTAGTATGATGGGTGGTCTTGACTTAATTTGGTTAAAGTTGAATAGATAGACTTTTGAAAGACCTTCCTTACTGTTACGATACTATTCTTCAACTTAGAGACAGAAAAGAAGAAACTTACCCTACAAACGAGAACTTGATTGAGCTAAGTTTGAAAAATTGGCTGTATTCTGTGACTCAAAACTCTTTTGAGCGACTATCTTTCTTTCCATGACTTGAAACACTTGGACTTTGGACTCGTTAAAATCGCTTACTGATGAGACTAGTACAACGCGTAACAGCGTAGTACCGAGCACCACCGATTGCGAGTGCTGAGTCCCGTAAGAGTTGCCGTGGAGCGAAGATATGAAGAAGAGAAGAAACAGACTTTGGTCTAAGTGATAAGAAGGAAAAAGAGAAATCTGAAAAGGACGAAGTAAAAAGGAAGCACCCACCGTTAAGACCCACCTTCATGGAGTGAATGAGTATGAGGGGAGGTGGGGGAGAGCCGACCAACAAGAGGTAGTGCACTGAGGGATACAAGTGAATGGGACTATCTGGCGCCCATTAACCCCCTGAAGTGATAGTAAGAATCGAAGTTATTTTTTAACAAGATAAATTAGTGTCATGCTAGACAAGATCTAATGTGGGTAGCCTTTTTTTTTCCTTCTAGACTCTTCTCTCCCTCTGTACGCTATACGTTATTATTATTTGATTCGACTAGCTTAACTCAGAGTTTTTAGTCATTATTTTTTACTACGACTTTCCATCCCGTTTTGTCTCCCAGGGTCTTGTTCATTAGGGTTGGGGTCTTCGTTTTTATGGGGTGCCCCACCCCATGCTAATGCAGTGCGGACACCTCTTGGATGGAAGCCACATGTTAAGCCAGCCGGAAAACTTTGAAAGCACCAGGGGAGGAAAACACAGGGCCCAGATTGCAAAGCGTTTTTCCTGGTGGGCTTCAGCTTCCACTCACTTTTTCAACAATTTTTATGACCTAGAGGAAAGACAATTGACTTGCAAGACACTAGGAAAAGAAATACAAATGAAGGATAAACGTTAATATAAGGCAAAAAATACTTAAACGTTAGAACTAAAAACGATGATGTTTTACTTAATTACTTATCACAGTTTTTTTTTATTTTTTTTTTTTTTTTTTTTTTTACTTTTTTTTTTTTTTTTGGTTTTTTTTTTGTTTTGATTTTATTATTTTTTTTCTTTTTTTTTATTTTTTTTTTATTTTTTTTTTTGTTTGTTTGAATATACTTTTTTTTTTTTTTTGTTTTTTTTTTTTTTTATTTTTTTTTTTTATGTTTTTGTTTTTTTTTTTTTTTTTTTTTTTATTTTTTTTTTTTTATTTTGTTTATTTTATTTTTTTTTTTTATTTTGTTTATATTTTTTTGCTTTCATACCCTTGTCTAAACTTTTTTTTTTTTTCTTTTTTTTTGTTTTTTTTTTTTTTTTTATTTCACTTGTTTTTATGAGCCCCCCCGAGTTTTTTGCATTATTTCGGTTAGGGCATGTTTTTTTTTTGCAGCTCGTTTTTTTATTTTTTTATTTTTTCGTTGGTTTTTTTTTTTTTTTTTTTTGTTTTTTTTTTTTGTTTAAAACACTACACGTTTTTGTTTTTTTTTTGTTGTATTTTTTTTTTTGTGTACCTGATAGCCGCCCACAACCTTCTCGTTTTTTTTTTTTTTTTTTTTTGCCGGCGTTTTTTTGTAATTTTTTTTTGGTTTTTTTTGCTGCATTTTTTTTAATTTACAGTTAGTTTGCCCGTCGGATTATTAATTTTTGTTTTATTACTTGAAAAGACGATTTTCCAAGATAAAATGGGCCTAACCACCATTTTCCCAATTTCCCTCAATGGGCGTGTTTTTTTACGGCACCACTTTACCTTTTTTTTTTTTTTTTTATTTTGATAGTTCACCTAATTGAAAAGATGACTTAGGAAGACATAGTTTTTGTTTTGCTAATTTTTACCCAACAAGTAATACTTGCAGTGTTGGTAAAAGGCCTATGTTGTCATGTTGACAGTAGGTCGTATGCATTGTGTTTGGAGAAGCTCGATATTTATCCTTAGTGGACGCTGAATCAATAATGAATGAAATGAAATGTATCCTTTAGGATGGTTTCTTTAGGGCACATGCGTTTCTTCTTTATTTAATCTGTACTATTTTCATTCCTGAAAAGGACGTTGGCTTGCGCCTGTTCACCGTTTAACAGCGAATTTTTCAATAGTTTTTTGTTTTTTACCTTTCTTGCCCGCTACACTAATCACCAAAATTCGCGCAAAAATTACTTTGGGACCGAGGGTAAAAGCCCTGAATCCCATGAATTGGATTCCTAAAACTTGGCAGGGCTCCGTGCAACTAGCAGGATTCAAGTAGATGCGGTCCTACGTTTTTTAGTGTTGGGAATCTACGTTGAGTGGAACGAGGGTATTGGTAAAATCAGGTTCGCTCCCAGAACTTTAAAGATAAAACATATGAGATGACTGCATTCCAACTCTTTGCTAATCTTTAACGCCACTTTGAAGATGTTTAAATGAATAGTCGAACGTGCCGAGCAAGAAAGTCGGGGACTCTCCCTAAAATTTCTAAAATACATTGATAGTAGCGAAAAAGTGGTTCTAGGAGTGAAAACAAAATTTAAAATATGGGAACACTCCGTTCCTTACCTTTATGTGCCGACTGCTGCTATTACATTGAATATTATAGACTCCTGGCAGTTTCGTCAAACAGTTGACGAGTCTACTGGCATTGCTTAAAACTCATGCCTACTGAAAGAAACCAAGCGAGTCAGACAAAGAAATGTACATAACTACCGACACGGCGAAATTTTCTACTTCTCTTTTTCCGATAAGGTGGAAAGACAATTTTGCCACATTCTAACGGCATTAATAACTTCATCGTCACAACAGGAAGCATTTTGAGGCAATCTGCATAAGAGATTAGCGTTCTGAAAAACAACACAATTAACAGCCTTTACCGAATTATTTTTATATTGTTTACTGCTGCTATCAAGTTTTAAACCGAATAATAATTATTGTGATACATTAAAATATTTGAAACCAGAATTTTCGAAATTACAGCAAAACGAAGTTATGCAAGTAAAACTATTATTCTTAATATGAAAAATTTTTAATTGAACGCAAAATGGGGTCGGGAGTGTGGGGACCAAGGTGGGGTGGTATCTGTGAGGTTACTATTAAATACAAAAGTTAAGAAGTTGGTACCAATAACGATTGCGTCATTATTTTTCCTGGTACTTAGATTATTTTTGACGTATTTTTTGTATTACATTTTTAATTAATTAGGAAAATTACTATGATTTGTAACAATTGATAATCTACTGGCATATAATCATTAATATTAACTTGCATTTTACCGGCATGGTGTTTAAATCATATTAAAGCAGTAAAAATTGGCATGAATTCAAATTTCTTTCTTCTTCTTTGTTCACCTGATTTGTTAGCTGGGTATCCCCCAAAGTCAGGGCGATGGGGGCCCGTCAGCTGTAAAAGGGGAGGGGAGGACATATGTAAATTTACCGGTAACAAGCCCGCTCTGATAGTGCCTGCTTTTGTCAGTTTTGAGGTGGGTCCTACCAGAAACCATCAAATACCACCCATGGAACTACCTTTTAACTAAACTGTCTATAATTCAGACCTGTATTGTGGGTGGTGCTACACCAACCGAAACACACACGTGTCCATAACCAGGCGAAATAGCAAGTCTGTAAGCTCGAAAAATCACTCCTCCAACAAACAAAAACAGGCAAAAAACCCCCACGACATCCAGCCCTCTGCTAAACGCCCCCCCCCCACCCCCCCCCGAATCCCCTACATTGGGACTGATTGGACAAATATAGACCCCCACCGTCGCGGTACCCACTCTTTTGGTTTGTTAATTTTTTTTTTGGGGTTTTTTTTTTTTTTAGTTTTTGGGGTGGGTTTTTTTGGGTTTTTTTTTATTTTTTTTGTTTTGTTTTTTCCTTTTTTTTTTTTTTTTTTTATTTTTTTTGTAATTTTTGTGGTTATTTTGTTTTTTTTTGTTTTTTTTTTATGTTTTTTTGTGTAACCCCCCCGGACTTTTTTTTTTTGGTTTTTTTTTTTGTTTTTTTTTTTTGAAGTGTTTTTTTATTTTTTTTTTTTTTTTTATTCTAACCATAATTTTTTTTTGTTTAGTTATTTTGTTATTTTTTTTTTTTTTGTTATTTTTTTTTTTTTTTTTTATTTTTGGCCATTTTTTTATTCATTTTTTACCCACTTTTTTTTTTTTTTATTTTGTTTTTTTCACTATTGTTTTAAACAATTTTTACATTGTTTAAAATTTTTCAAATTTTTTACCTCAGAGAAAATATTTGGGTTTTACCCTATTTATTTTTTTTTTTCTATATTATTTACCCATATACTTTAACCCCCAATTTTTTTATTTTTTTGGATTCTAAAAATAATTTATCATTTATTTTTATTAATAAAAAAAATTGTTTTTTTATATTTTCTTTAATAATTTTTTGTTAAAAAAAATATTAAAACACTCAAATCAATTGGATTTTCTTTAAAAGTTTATTTTTTCTTTTGTTATGTCTTAGCTACCAAAAAAAAAAAAAAAAAAAAAAAAAACCAAAAAAAAAAAAAAAAAAAAAAAAAAAAAAAAAAAAAAAAAAAAAAATTAAAAAAAAAAAAAAACCCAACAAAAAAAACCACCCAACCACCAAAAAAAAAAAAAAAAAAAATACAACAAAAAAAAAAAAATACAAAAACCCCTCCCAACAAAAAACAATAAAGGGGAAAACAAAAAAACACCCCTCAAAAAACAACCCAACAAAAAACACCAAAAAAGCCCAACCAAAAAAAAAAAGACCCACAACATCCCCACCCCACAAAAAAACAACAACCCCTCTAAACACACCCCCCCCAAAAAAACCACCCCAACCCCAACCAACAAAAAAACCAAAAAAAATAACCCAAACCAAAAAAACCCAAAACAAAAACACCCCACACCCCATCCAACCCACCCCCAACCCAAAAACCCACCACCACCAAAAAACCCCCAAACCAAAAACCCCCCCAACACCCCCCCCCCCCCCCCCCCCCCCCCCCCCCCCAAAAAAACCAACCCCCCCCCCACCCCCCAACAACCCCCCCCCCCCCCCCCCCCCCAAACACCCACCACCCAACACCCCAAAAAACACCCCAACCCCCAAACCAACACCAAAAACCCCACCCCCCATCCAACCCAACCCCCCCCCCACCCCAAACCACAATCCCCACCCCAACTCCCACCCCCCCACCCCCCCCCCCCCCCCCCAAAGTGACAAATATAATCGAATTGGGTCAAGTCAAAGAGGTATTTCTCAACACCTGCTTATTCGTCAAATCCTGGCGACCAGATCAACTACTGAATCAGTTACCGAAAACATTGATTGTTTTAGTATGTGCCCCTTTTAAACAGGGAACACAGAGTTCGCAATGCATTAAAGTCGAAAGAATAAAATGCAATGTGCATATTATTGTTGACTCCAATTTTATAATATTTAAAATATCCCTGTTAGAGCTAATAGATATAAATGTATCTTTAAATAATAGCTAAAGTATAATTTTTCTAAACATAGTGGAGATGTAAAGTATAAATACGTATCACAGAACTCAACCAGGGGCCTGAACAGGGGCCATCCGATTGGCTCTCCTACCTTTCCAGATATTGCGGAGACGGAAATTAAGATCAGCTGGACGGAATCACTGGACCTGGGATTGAAAAAGTTGTGGTGGGTAGGATTATGTTTTTAGGTATGGGGGTGAGAGGCAAATCGCGCATATTAAACTTTAAGTTATGCACACAGAGCCCCTAAAATTCATTCACGGACACCCTAAATTCCATCTACGGACCTCCTAAATTCCATTCGCGGACCTCCTAAATTCCATTCGCGGACCCCCAAGTGGACCAGTCTTAAAAACCATGCCCTGTCGAGAAGCCAAAAGCATCTTTCACAAAAGTATTACAACACGAAGCGAGCGGAGCTCATAACTTTAATAAGGGATTAACCAACATGTATAAATAGTGTCCCGGAAGGTCAAGTCTGCGTGAATAAAAGGTGACGTGTGTGTCACGTGGAAAGCGAACTAGGTCATGGCCGAGATTATAGAAAGTGTGAACTAGAAGCAGCATTTCTCAACTTTCTTAGGACAAGTAGACCCCAGTGTGGTGGCCAGTTTCCAGTAATCTCTGCGGAGATGAAGAAAGGCCAGAACCATTGTTGCGGCAGGCAAGTCGATTAATTTGAGGCTGTGCAGTGGGCTTGAAGACTTATGTAGAATAAACTGCACCATAAATCCAGTTGCTTATTTAGAACAAATGGATAGTCCTCTCCAGGCTTCAGCCCCCCCCCCCCCCTTTCGTTTTTTTCCCCCACATGTTTCATAATTTATGCAGGGCGCCTGAAACGTTTTTTTTTCCGTTACGCTTATAAACGTTAGTTTATATTCAGCATATTATGTAAAGAATATTTGTTCTACTGTTTAATAATTTGCTCAGTATAATCTGCAACGTATTATAACAGATCTAGTGTAAAAGCCCGTCATAAGACGGGAATTAAATTCAAAAGCACCAATACCTCACGGCAATTTTACTTATTCAAAAGTATTTTTAAAAAACCACTGTGCATCACCACAGTACACGAACTACGTAGCAGCAGCGAGGATCCCAATGTGTGTATATGTTATCACACATTCTATAAATATATTTTTGTGCACACCGTCATTTGCGCATTCTTCTTCGGTAAGTGTTACTATTTTCGGGAGAGTACATATAAGGGAAACAATACAATTAATGTCTAACTTTCGACCAAAGTTGCATCCCTTAGCGTTACGCACTGACAGAAAAAGCTGGGATTTTATATATAGGATAATTTATCGTAATTGGGGAGGGGGGCTTCCAAGATTGCGCCGCCCCCATAAAAAAAAGCGTCAGCAGCTCGAATAACTGACCCCGAAAATTATCAAAAACGTCAGTGCAGAAACTACTACTGCAAGAGTACTTTTGGTGCAGACCTCCTGATAGAAACCAACTGCAGTGTTGACCCTGGTGCTTTGTAAGGTGCGTAGGCAGAGAATAAGCCCCTTACAAAGTTGCTATTTCCAGCTGAAAGCTTTAGAAGTGTTGTTAATTTCAGCTCAAAGCATTTGAAGTGTTGCTAATTCCCAATCAAAGCTTTAGAAGGGTTGCTAATTCCAGCTCAAAGCTTTAGAAGGGTTGCTAATTCCAGCTCAAAGCTTTAGAAGGGTTGCTTATTCCAGCTCAAAGCTTTAGAAGTGTTGCTAGTTCTATTTCAGAGCTTTAGAGGTGTTGCTAGTTCAAGCTGAAAGTTTTAGAAGTGTTGCTAATTCCAATTCAAAGCTTTAGAAGTGTTGCTAGTTCCAGCTCAAAGTTTTAGAGGTGTTGCTAATTCCATTTCAGAGCTTTAGAAGTGTTGCTAGTTCCAGCTCAAAGTTTTAGAGGTGTTGCTAATTCCATTTCATAGCTTTAGAAGTGTTGCTAGTTCCAGCTCAAAGTTTTAGAGGTGTTGCTAATTCCATTTCAGAGCTTTAGAAGTGTTACTAATTCCAGCTCAAAGCTTCTGGAGCGTTGCTAATTACCGCCAAAGCTTTATACGTGTTGTTGTATAGATTAACATGAGTAGATAAAGTCAACTACCGTATGCAGTATTGTACAGTAATTCAGTTGATTAACCCTCACCGGTTGTTAAATTTTTATAGGTTTACAAATTAACGGGGCAAAGCACGAAGATAAATAGCCCATGTCCATTTGTGGTCCCAGTAAGCATGATGGGAACGGCACTCATTCATCATTCATAACTCTCCGCTCCCCAAGGAGCATAAGCCCTTAACAAACACATGCCAAGTCCTCCTGTCACGTGCCATCATCTCAAGTTCTTTCCGCGTTCTCCTCATCATTTTTACCTCTGTTTCCAGCTCTCTTCTCCATGTGCTTCTTGGTCTACCTCTGCCTCTTTTGCCCTGGGGGTTCAAGAACAAGGACTGCCTTGTAATGCTATCAACAGGTTTCCTCAATGTGTGTCCTATCCATGGCCATCGTCTTCTTCTCATCTCTTGTTCCACTGGCACTTATCTGGTTCTTGTTATCAGTTCCACATTGTTAACCTTGTCATACCATTTTAATCCTTCTGTTCTACGCAAGCACCTATTTTTGAAAGTCTAGCTTTTTGGTTGTTGTTTTGGTTGTTCTCCATGTTTCAGAGCCATACTATAGTACTGACGACATTTGAGTAGAAGATTCTTATTTTTGTTTTGGATCCGATTTCTCTTGATCTCCATTTATTTCCCATTGCAATGACGGGTCCTCTTGCTTTTTGTATTGTTATTTTGATATCACTGTCTGTCTCTCCAACTTTGTCTAAATTGCTGCAAAGATATGTGTACGATTCTACATCTTGTAGTGGTGTTTCTTCTAGTTCAACCTTGATATAATTTCCTGCATTTTTTTCTCATTATTTTTGTCTTTTCCCTGTGTATTTTCGTCTTTTCCCTGTGTATTTTCAGACCCAATTGCGGTGAGCTCTCATCGAGTGTTTTCATTTTGTCCTGCATCTCATTACGGTTATGGGACAGGAAAGCCAAGTCATCAGCAAAATCTAGATCATCTAACTGCTTAGTCAGAGTCCACCGGATTCCATTTCTGTTGTGTGTCGTCGATGTTTTCATAACTTAGTTTATTGCTAGAAAGAAAAGAAATGGAGACAAGAGGCATCCCTGTCGCACTCCCATTCTTATCGAAAACGGCTCTGTAAGTTGTCCTTCATGAAGAACTCTGCATGTCATGCCTTCATAAGGTTTCTTGATTAAATTACAGGCATACCTCGGAGATATTGCGGGTTCGGTTCCAGACCACCGCAATAAAGCGAATATCGCAATGAACGGGTCACACCCATTTTTTGGCTTCCCAGTGCACATAAAAGCCTAAAATCATGTTTACATTATGTCTATTAAGTGCGCAATAGCGCTAGGTCTAAAAAAAACAATGTACTGTGAAATTAAAAATAATTTATTGCTAAAAAAAATGCTAATCTTCATCATCCTAGCCTTCAGCGAATCGTAATCTTTTTGCTGGTGGAGAGCCAAAATCTACCGGAAGAAGAAGGCACGTTCTAATAAATAAACATGAATAATTTGAAGAAAAAAAAGCGCAATATCTGCGAAGCGCAATAAAGCGAGGTATGCCCGTAATGATCTCCAGAGGAACTCAATAGTGCCTCATCAATTTCCAAAGATATTGTCTACACTGTGAAATGCTTTTTCGTAGTCCACAAATCCAATGTATAATGGTGAATTCCATTCCAGACTTTGTTCAGCTATTATTCTCAAAGTGGCTATCTGGTCTGTACAGGATCGGTTTGGTCGAAAACCTGCTTGTTCATCTCTCAGTTTCTTGTCTATGGACTCCTTTAATCTCTGGGGGATGATCCTGTTTAATACTTTTCCTGGCACTGATAGTAACATTATTCCTCTTTTACTTGTGCACTCTTGTTAGAAAGGCATTGATGCAGATAAAAACATTCTCTCCTCGCTAACGTTATTTTACATCTTCTTACCAGTGTTGCCATCCTATATTTGATTTTTTTAAAAACCTAGATGGCGCCTTAAAAAACACACAGATTTTGAATTTTGATCGACGCGGGCAACTTTAGTAGGGGTTTTTTTTTTTTTTTGGGGGGGGGGGGTTACTTTGGGCGAAAACCGGAAGTTGATAAAGATGGCGTTCTTCAACTAATAAAGGAAAATGACACCCAGACGGGACCCCAAAAAAAAACAAAAAACCTAGATGTAGGTGAATCCACCTAGGAGTGGCAACGCTGCTTCTGACACTTCTCATAGCGTAGCCTCGTATTGAATGAGATGCAACAACCATTTCTAAAAGCCTTGGTTACGTCTTGGACATCTGACACCTGCCGATAACAAAGTCAAGAAGAGGGGTTATCGATTATTCACACCATCAGCTAGCATTGCGGTCTCTTTAATTTGTCAGCGATTAGTGGGTGTCGATAATACGTGTAATTATGCATATAAACATATTGCTAATCTATGGTAATTATTTTTTTCATTCATTCATGTGTCATTAATTAAATCTTCCTTTTTTTAATTCATTGTTCATTCTTTCTTTCTTTTTCATTTTATTTTGTACAAATAGAAATTGTTTGATAGTTTCTTTTCGTGGTAGCTATCGTACGGTGTTATATTGATAGAAAATAACTCACAGAGAACCGGTTGTTAAAAATGTTAATTCACACTCCTGTGTGTGTGGTGGAATATAAGTGAGATTAATTCACCTAGAATTACGGAGAAAAATGAA
>JAMPIV010009298.1:0-17500 GCA_024509875.1 Oreohelix idahoensis | reverse complement strand
GGTACTGTAATGTTTTCAAACGTAAACCCATCTATTGTCATCTTTCCTAATAAGAGTTTTTCAGGATTTAAAAACCTAACTCTGGGAAGGTTAGGGTTTTTATCACTGTCCGTCTGAAAAAAAGTTAGTGCATGTGCCTTACACGCGTGATAGTAGTAATTGTGTATCGCGCGACGCGTGTTTAGTGTTGCACGTGTTCGGCTTTATGCCTCTCCCTTCTCTCTATCCTTTAGTCCATCTGTCTTTAGTTACGCCGTGTATAAAATGGAATGAATGAAATATTAAAATTAGGTCATTGTTCAGCTTGCGTATCTCAAGTTTAGTACACGTTTCATTGAAGAAAGCGGGTAATAATATAGTAGGCTTTTACTATCAACGTGAAAGCGTTACAATTTGCAGACGAAGCAGAAAACAAGGGGGATTTCGAGTACAGTCATTGTGACAGCACTGTTCTTTACCATTCTTCTTCCTTTTGTTAAATTTATTTGTTAGGCTTTATATTTACCTGATAATTTATATATGTGGATTAGAATATTTCACGACACCTCCCCTCTTAAAACAGACATTATATGTCAGTCCTTTATTCTATATACACATAGATAAATGTAAGTCAACTTGACTTTACTCTGCTGTGGTGCTATCATGGTTTTATGTAGTTGGGTCCATTCAGAGTAGGCACTACTCATGAAATCTGCCTCGGACTTCTACAACCAATAATATATTTCGGTTATGTTACTGAACAGCCGCAAGTGTGAGTGCTTGTCTTAATGCTGCTTCGCAACCCGTATCCACCATTTCTCTTCTCTGAGTCTGCGCAATGACATGTCCAGAGAACATTATA
This sequence comes from Oreohelix idahoensis, assembly GCA_024509875.1. Taxonomy (NCBI): domain Eukaryota; kingdom Metazoa; phylum Mollusca; class Gastropoda; order Stylommatophora; family Oreohelicidae; genus Oreohelix; species Oreohelix idahoensis. Next base: position 16,659 of record JAMPIV010009298.1, on the reverse strand, counting down.
TTTCCCTCAAAATGTACGTTATGAGGAGATAACATATACCTGGTGATAGCAGAGTTTTCGTAGTGGATCCCATAATCTTCTTATTATCCTGTATGAAACATTCGGAATATCCTCAATCAAAGAGGCAACTCAGGGATTCATTACGTTCCTCCGAAATGTTTACATCCAACAATTTTCTCATCATTCTAGAGAAGACACTAGGCGCATTCTTCAATCCAAATGGCAATCTATTAACTCATAGTGTCCTTCTGAGGTACTAAAAGCTAGGTATGGTCTAACCTCAGGCTTTACTGGAATCTGATAGTATCCTTTACTCAGATCCACTTTTGAGAAATATTTAGCTTTATTTAGTCTGGCAAACAGCTGATTTGTATCCGGCAATGGATCCACCTGTCCTTCTGTAATAGCATTCAGTCTCCTGTAATCTATACAGAGTCGATGTTCTCCAGAGGGCTTCCTTAAGAGTACAACACCGGAACTATATGAAGATTCACTGTGTGAAATAATTCCTTCCTTCAATAGATAGTCTATCTCTTCCTTCAAAGCTTTCTCCTTAGCAAACGGAATCGAATATGGTTTCATACAGACAGGTGTGGGGTCTATCAGTTTCATATCATATTCCAATAGGTTTGTATGCCCTGGTCGGTCTGTTAACACCTCTGCATGATTATTTAGAACCTGTTGCACTCTCTCTTTCTGAGTTTTCGTTAAATGTGTACTGATTTTCACTTGTGCTGCTGTCTCACAGGGGTGTAATGGATATTCAAATGATGAAAGTGGTTCCTTTTTCATCTCCATGGCGATGGACAAGGTTAGCAAGTGTGTCTCTTCCTGATTTTCTCTTTCCAAATATTTCTTCAGGAGATTCACATGATAGATTTTTTCTTTCCCTTTCTTATCTATCTTATAATTTGTTCTAGACACCTTCTCTAGAACTGTATATGGACCCTGCCATCCAATTTGTAACTTATTCTGACTCCCGGGGAGAAGAAGCAGTACCTTCTCTCCCACAGCCAAATTTCTGTCTTTCGCCTTCCTGTTATAATAGGCAGCATGTTTCTTCCTGGCTTGTTTCAAATTTTCATTGGCAAGTTTCCAGCCAGTTTTTAAACGAGTGGTCAGCTCATTCACATATTGGTATGAAGATGTAATGTTTTCCTCTNCCTTTTCATCAGTCCACGTTCTTAACAAAGCTACATATGGACCTTTAATTGTGTGGACCTATTTGTCCATGCACCGGTATGGTCTCTTCCACTCGAAGCTTTATAGTGATGATTTTTCCTCCCAGAATTATCATGCATAAAACGACCGCTACCAATTTTTCTCTTGGGGCTGTCTCCCCACTTAAAATTCTTGATGAGAGATTTCCTCCCTACATCCTCTTCCTCCAGTTTGTTTAAGTCCGATTGAGGGATTTTCGGCTTATCCTGGGGTAAGACATCTTTTTGCACTCTCCGCATAGTGGCCATTGTAAAACAGTTAAGTGAAGCTTGTCCGTGAAAAGGGGCTTCCCATTCCATTTGGTCCACTTTATCAAACCTATTTTTCTTTTTATTATCAGGCCTAATTTTGCCCCGTGGCGTGTCCAGGTCCTGATCCATGTTCCCACTTGTGGGTGTTCCCTCATGTGCTATGCTACACCTTTCTACAAAATTCTCAATGTCCCATCTTGCTTTGGGCCAATAATAATTGTGAGCCACCTTTTGAATGATGGTACCTATCTTCTCATGGTCCCCATCTGGTTTCACATGTAGGCTCCTTATTAAGTCTGCCCTATATCTTTTAGGAAGTACCAGTTGTCCCTGACCTTTGGATCTAGCTCCAGTCTTCCTATACATCAACTTGTTTTTTCATGTAAAAATCTCCCTTGCCTGGAGTTGTATGACAAGTTGACAATTTTCTGAAACAAGGCTTGAGTGTTTTATCCCCAGCCTGTGCCTTCCTCATCTCTTCTGGAGTGGTATCTAACATAATATCCTCCTCCTGTCTTGAGGTCGACCTGACCTGAAGGGTTGCCATATACACAGGTTTCCTTCTGCAACGGTCAGTGTCATGATTGTCCATCTGACAATTCTTACACCACCTTTTTCCTTGGTTGAAAGATTTTCTTTCATATATTTCCTTTCATCGAATTGTGGGAATTTATTTTTATTTTCATACCGTGGCCTATCAAACTGGTGCTTACTTTTGTTTTGATCTCTAGGATCAAATTGATTAAAGTTCTGTGGTGCCCTAAAGTTATCCACCTGTTTCTTTTTATTACCTGTTACCTCTGCTTGAGCTGCTTGATACCTTTCAGCAACATTTAGCAACTCACCCAGCCTCTCTGCACCTTGTTCCATGAGAAACTTTCTCAGGTCTGGAGCCATGGACTCTCTTAGTTGCTCTATAAGGACCATTTCCTTAAGATCTTGGGTTTTCCCCAGAGAAGTCCATTTCTCCAAGTATGTCTCTATTCGTGCAGAGAACTGGTGATAGGTTTCACCTGACAGTAGTTTAGCATTCCTAAATTTTTTCCTATAGAATTCTGCATTCTTTTCATATCTTAACAAAAGAGCCTGCTTTAGCATGTCATAATTGTCCTGATCACCTCTGCTCATTTTTGCAAAAACTTCATAAGCTGCCCCACGAAGTCCTTGAGATAACTTTAAGCTCCACCTTTCTCTCTCTAACCCATACGTGGTAGCTAATAGTTCGTACCTATTTAGGTAGCTCTCTATATCATCGTCTTTCTCAACAAAATGATCTAAATGAAAATTCATAGCTGAGGTTGAGGCTCCTTGGCTAGCAGTGGCATCAGAGGCAAAGGGACTGGCACCATTTTCAGGAGCATGGCCCTGAAACTCAAACTCCCTTAGTCGTAACTCATGTTCCCTTTGTAATCTCTTATCTTCTGCTTCCCTTTCTGCAGCTAATTTCTTGTCTTCTCTTTCTGCAGCTAATTTCTTCTCTTCTCTTTCTGCAGTCAATCTTCTTTCTTCTGCTTCCAATTTCTTAGCCTCAGCCTCAATCTGCAACCTCTTAGTCTCAGCCTCAGCCTGCAACCTCTTAGTCTCAGCCTCAGCCTCAAATTGTAACTTCTTAATTTCCCTTTCAGCCTCTAACTTTCTTTCGGCTTCAAACCTTCTTTCTTCGCGTTCAATAAATTTGTCACATTCCGTAGTGACATAGGCAACCATAACTTGCCCATCTAATCCTAACTCTTTTGCAGTCTGAACAGCAGCAGATCGAAATTTGGCCAGGTCCGCCATTGTCTATCAGGTAAATTTATACAATGTCTAACCAACAATTCAATCTCTAAATATATATCTAATGGACAACACAGGCACCGTGAGCTCAACCTTATTTAATTCCACCCAAGGATACCTTTTAATTCTTATATTCCCTGAAGTGAATTACCCCCACTATTTTTTAATAGGGAAAGATTCAAAATCCCGGACGAGCCCCCAATATATGTGGTGAAGTGGGATGTTATAAATATTTATAGGGGACTTAGTGTACTGACTGAGATCAGCTGTGAAGGTATATATATCTAATAAGAGTAGTGTATTATATATAACCTTACTTGCTGCCACATATGTATACCTCAGTCAGAATTATTCTGGGATAGTGTGATGACTACGTTATGTGTCTAGGGTATGTGTATTATGCAGTGTAAGTCATAACAACAACAGACAGATAAACAATTTAATTTATTCCACTACACTTGACAACACTGTGACACTCACATACATAAAACACTCTACAAGGATATCTTAAAGGAGTCACTGATAACTTTTCAAATAACAATATGTATTCATTGCTGTCATGAATGTATATGTGTCCTGATTCAAATACAAAGGGAACCAGGAATCACAATCAATTTTAATTACAAGTTATATGTACAGAATTTATCAATATGAATATTGTAGTGACATATATTATTAAAAGTATCCTATGTGTGTCAGTTGTGTAGTAGTAATATGAAGTAATACTGGTTTTGTTTTGTTCAAGCTCTGTTGGTATTTGTCATCATGACTTCAATAGTTTGTCTTTATTGGAACTAGTATTGGAGATGTTCTCAGTTCCTGATATTAAAACAATTTACTTCCCCTCTTAATTTTTTTGTTACAATGTTATTTTAAGATGGGGGTACATAATGTTGAGCTCAGCTGGCCACATCAGCTTATCTTGCGTGATGGCGGCAGGAAAAGACTCCTCTGCTCGATTTCTCCCCTGGGCTCTGGAGACACCTCACTGATATCTAAATGGACCAAGGAGTATGCTGTCCGACTCTGGATTCAGCAAAGCTCTGACCAGGTGCTGCTCAATACCATCAAGACCACGGTCCCTGAATTCATGGAAATACACAGATACGTTGACTAGCAATGAATTCTGGCACAAATACTGGCACAAATTCCCATCTGCTTATGTTCCAGGCTTTTATTTAGCAAAAATATGAGCTGGCTTCAACGCACTGTTGCTTTATCAAGCTTATTTGAACTAGTGGTCTCGAACTAACGCTCCTAAGTGATTATATCAGCGAGTCTGGCCAATGGAGCCACGTTTCGACAAGTGTTTGAAAAAATTTTACCTTCCTACGTCTCCCCTAACAACCAAGGATAGCATTTATAGTCCGACTAATCGTGTTTAGCCTTACATATCATTCCAGCCAATCAGTTCAAATGTAACTTGTGGCCCATTTCCCGTACAATGGTGGTTTAAAAAATCTACCATTGAGCGATTCTGATTTTGGGTGTTGTCTGACAGCACCATCATTTTATTTTGGCTATAACTTGTTAATTCCTAGACTATTTGCATAACACTTAACATATTCTTTGTCATCAAGCCCTAAGGAACCCAAATATACAAATTTAAAAGAGCTAAGTGGCTGCGTTCAAAATATGCAATTTCTTCTACCTCCTGTTTCGAAGATGTGCTGTCTGGGTACTGTAATGTTTTCAAACGTAAACCCATCTATTGTCATCTTTCCTAATAAGAGTTTTTCAGGATTTAAAAACCTAACTCTGGGAAGGTTAGGGTTTTTATCACTGTCCGTCTGAAAAAAAGTTAGTGCATGTGGCCTTACACGCGTGATAGTAGTAATTGTGTATCGCGCGACGCGTGTTTAGTGTTGCACGTGTTCGGCTTTATGCCTCTCCCTTCTCTCTATCCTTTAGTCCATCTGTCTTTAGTTACGCCGTGTATAAAATGGAATGAATGAAATATTAAAATTAGGTCATTGTTCAGCTTGCGTATCTCAAGTTTAGTACACGTTTCATTGAAGAAAGCGGGTAATAATATAGTAGGCTTTTACTATCAACGTGAAAGCGTTACAATTTGCAGACGAAGCAGAAAACAAGGGGGATTTCGAGTACAGTCATTGTGACAGCACTGTTCTTTACCATTCTTCTTCCTTTTGTTAAATTTATTTGTTAGGCTTTATATTTACCTGATAATTTATATATGTGGATTAGAATATTTCACGACACCTCCCCTCTTAAAACAGACATTATATGTCAGTCCTTTATTCTATATACACATAGATAAATGTAAGTCAACTTGACTTTACTCTGCTGTGGTGCTATCATGGTTTTATGTAGTTGGGTCCATTCAGAGTAGGCACTACTCATGAAATCTGCCTCGGACTTCTACAACCAATAATATATTTCGGTTATGTTACTGAACAGCCGCAAGTGTGAGTGCTTGTCTTAATGCTGCTTCGCAACCCGTATCCACCATTTCTCTTCTCTGAGTCTGCGCAATGACATGTCCAGAGAACATTATATTTCCCTCAAAATGTACGTTATGAGGAGATAACATATACCTGGTGATAGCAGAGTTTTCGTAGTGGATCCCATAATCTTCTTATTATCCTGTATGAAACATTCGGAATATCCTCAATCAAAGAGGCAACTCAGGGATTCATTACGTTCCTCCGAAATGTTTACATCCAACAATTTTCTCATCATTCTAGAGAAGACACTAGGCGCATTCTTCAATCCAAATGGCAATCTATTAAACTCATAGTGTCCTTCTGAGGTACTAAAAGCTAGGTATGGTCTAACCTCAGGCTTTACTGGAATCTGATAGTATCCTTTACTCATATCCACTTTTGAGAAATATTTAGCTTTATTTAGTCTGGCAAACAGCTGATTTGTATCCGGCAATGGATCCACCTGTCCTTCTGTAATAGCATTCAGTCTCCTGTAATCTATACAGAGTCGATGTTCTCCAGAGGGCTTCCTTAAGAGTACAACACCGGAACTATATGAAGATTCACTGTGTGAAATAATTCCTTCCTTCAATAGATAGTCTATCTCTTCCTTCAAAGCTTTCTCCTTAGCAAACGGAATCGAATATGGTTTCATACAGACAGGTGTGGGGTCTATCAGTTTCATATCATATTCCAATAGGTTTGTATGCCCTGGTCGGTCTGTTAACACCTCTGCATGATTATTTAGAACCTGTTGCACTCTCTCTCTTTCTGAGTTTTCGTTAAATGTGTACTGATTTTCACTTGTGCTGCTGTCTCACAGGGGTGTAATGGATATTCAAATGATGAAAGTGGTTCCTTTTTCATCTCCATGGCGATGGACAAGGTTAGCAAGTGTGTCTCTTCCTGATGTTCTCTTTCCAAATATTTCTTCAGGAGATTCACATGATAGATTTTTTCTTTCCCCTTCTTATCTATCTTATAATTTGTTCTAGACACCTTCTCTAGAACTGTATATGGACCCTGCCATCCAATTTGTAACTTATTCTGACTCCCGGGCAAAAGAAGCAGTACCTTCTCTCCCACAGCCAAATTTCTGTCTTTCGCCTTCCTGTTATAATAGGCAGCATGTTTCTTCCTGGCTTGTTTCAAATTTTCATTGGCAAGTTTCCAGCCAGTTTTTAAACGAGTGGTCAGCTCATTCACATATTGGTATGAAGATGTAATGTTTTCCTCTGCCTTTTCATCAGTCCACGTTCTTAACAAAGCTACATATGGACCTTTAATTGTGTGGACCTATTTGTCCATGCACCGGTATGGTCTCTTCCACTCGAAGCTTTATAGTGATGATTTTTCCTCCCAGAATTATCATGCATAAAACGACCGCTACCAATTTTTCTCTTGGGGCTGTCTCCCCACTTAAAATTCTTGATGAGAGATTTCCTCCCTACATCCTGTTCCTCCAGTTTGTTTAAGTCCGATTGAGGGATTTTCGGCTTATCCTGGGGTAAGACATCTTTTTGCACTCTCCGCATAGTGGCCATTGTAAAACAGTTAAGTGAAGCTTGTCCGTGAAAAGGGGCTTCCCATTCCATTTGGTCCACTTTATCAAACCTATTTTTCTTTTTATTATCAGGCCTAATTTTGCCCCGTGGCGTGTCCAGGTCCTGATCCATGTTCCCACTTGTGGGTGTTCCCTCATGTGCTATGCTACACCTTTCTACAAAATTCTCAATGTCCCATCTTGCTTTGGGCCAATAATAATTGTGAGCCACCTTTTGAATGATGGTACCTATCTTCTCATGGTCCCCATCTGGTTTCACATGTAGGCTCCTTATTAAGTCTGCCCTATATCTTTTAGGAAGTACCAGCTTGTCCCTGACCTTTGGATCTAGCTCCAGTCTTCCTATACATCAACTTGTTTTTCATGTAAAAATCTCCCTTGCCTGGAGTTGTATGACAAGTTGACAATTTTCTGAAACAAGGCTTGAGTGTTTTATCCCCAGCCTGTGCCTTCCTCATCTCTTCTGGAGTGGTATCTAACATAATATCCTCCTCCTGTCTTGAGGTCGACCTGACCTGAAGGGTTGCCATATACACAGGTTTCCTTCTGCAACGGTCAGTGTCATGATTGTCCATCTGACAATTCTTACACCACCTTTTTCCTTGGTTGAAAGATTTTCTTTCATCATATTTCCTTTCATCGAATTGTGGGAATTTATTTTTATTTTCATACCGTGGCCTATCAAACTGGTGCTTACTTTTGTTTTGATCTCTAGGATCAAATTGATTAAAGTTCTGTGGTGCCCTAAAGTTATCCACCTGTTTCTTTTTATTACCTGTTACCTCTGCTTGAGCTGCTTGATACCTTTCAGCAACATTTAGCAACTCACCCAGCCTCTCTGCACATTGTTCCATGAGAAACTTTCTCAGGTCTGGAGCCATGGACTCTCTTAGTTGCTCTATAAGGACCATTTCCTTAAGATCTTGGGTTTTCCCCAGAGAAGTCCATTTCTCCAAGTATGTCTCTATTCGTGCAGAGAACTGGTGATAGGTTTCACCTGACAGTAGTTTAGCATTCCTAAATTTTTTCCTATAGAATTCTGCATTCTTTTCATATCTTAACAAAAGAGCCTGCTTTAGCATGTCATAATTGTCCTGATCACCTCTGCTCATTTTTGCAAAAACTTCATAAGCTGCCCCACGAAGTCCTTGAGATAACTTTAAGCTCCACCTTTCTCTCTCTAACCCATACGTGGTAGCTAATAGTTCGTACCTATTTAGGTAGCTCTCTATATCATCGTCTTTCTCAACAAAATGATCTAAATGAAAATTCATAGCTGAGGTTGAGGCTCCTTGGCTAGCAGTGGCATCAGAGGCAAAGGGACTGGCACCATTTTCAGGAGCATGGCCCTGAAACTCAAACTCCCTTAGTCGTAACTCATGTTCCCTTTGTAATCTCTTATCTTCTGCTTCTCTTTCTGCAGCTAATTTCTTCTCTTCTCTTTCTGCAGCTAATTTCTTCTCTTCTCTTTCTGCAGTCAATCTTCTTTCTTCTGCTTCCAATTTCTTAGCCTCAGCCTCAATCTGCAACCTCTTAGTCTCAGCCTCAGCCTGCAACCTCTTAGTCTCAGCCTCAGCCTCAAATTGTAACTTCTTAATTTCCCTTTCAGCCTCTAACTTTCTTTCGGCTTCAAACCTTCTTTCTTCGCGTTCAATAAATTTGTCACATTCCGTAGTGACATAGGCAACCATAACTTGCCCATCTAATCCTAACTCTTTTGCAGTCTGAACAGCAGCAGATCGAAATTTGGCCAGGTCCGCCATTGTCTATCAGGTAAATTTATACAATGTCTAACCAACAATTCAATCTCTAAATATATATCTAATGGACAACACAGGCACCGTGAGCTCAACCTTATTTAATTCCACCCAAGGATACCTTTTAATTCTTATATTCCCTGAAGTGAATTACCCCCACTATTTTTAATAGGGAAAGATTCAAAATCCCGGACGAGCCCCCAATATATGTGGTGAAGTGGGATGTTATAAATATTTATAGGGGACTTAGTGTACTGACTGAGATCAGCTGTGAAGGTATATATATCTAATAAGAGTAGTGTATTATATATAACCTTACTTGCTGCCACATATGTATACCTCAGTCAGAATTATTCTGGGATAGTGTGATGACTACGTTATGTGTCTAGGGTATGTGTATTATGCAGTGTAAGTCATAACAACAACAGACAGATAAACAATTTAATTTATTCCACTACACTTGACAACACTGTGACACTCACATACATAAAACACTCTACAAGGATATCTTAAAGGAGTCACTGATAACTTTTCAAATAACAATATGTATTCATTGCTGTCATGAATGTATATGTGTCCTGATTCAAATACAAAGGGAACCAGGAATCACAATCAATTTTAATTACAAGTTATATGTACAGAATTTATCAATATGAATATTGTAGTGACATATATTATTAAAAGTATCCTATGTGTGTCAGTTGTGTAGTAGTAATATGAAGTAATACTGGTTTTGTTTTGTTCAAGCTCTGTTGGTATTTGTCATCATGACTTCAATAGTTTGTCTTTATTGGAACTAGTATTGGAGATGTTCTCAGTTCCTGATATTAAAACAATTTACTTCCCCTCTTAAGTTTATGTTACAATGTTATTTTAAGATGGGGGTACATAATGTTGAGCTCAGCTGGCCACATCAGCTTATCTTGCGTGATGGCGGCAGGAAAAGACTCCTCTGCTCGATTTCTCCCCTGGGCTCTGGAGACACCTCACTGATATCTAAATGGACCAAGGAGTATGCTGTCCGACTCTGGATTCAGCAAAGCTCTGACCAGGTGCTGCTCAATACCATCAAGACCACGGTCCCTGAATTCATGGAAATACACAGATACGTTGACTAGCAATGAATTCTGGCACAAATACTGGCACAAATTCCCATCTGCTTATGTTCCAGGCTTTTATTTAGCAAAAATATGAGCTGGCTTCAACGCACTGTTGCTTTATCAAGCTTATTTGAACTAGTGGTCTCGAACTAACGCTCCTAAGTGATTATATCAGCGAGTCTGGCCAATGGAGCCACGTTTCGACAAGTGTTTGAAAAAATTTTACCTTCCTACGTCTCCCCTAACAACCAAGGATAGCATTTATAGTCCGACTAATCGTGTTTAGCCTTACATATCATTCCAGCCAATCAGTTCAAATGTAACTTGTGGCCCATTTCCCGTACAATGGTGGTTTAAAAAATCTACCATTGAGCGATTCTGATTTTGGGTGTTGTCTGACAGCACCATCATTTTATTTTGGCTATAACTTGTTAATTCCTAGACTATTTGCATAACACTTAACATATTCTTTGTCATCAAGCCCTAAGGAACCCAAATATACAAATTTAAAAGAGCTAAGTGGCTGCGTTCAAAATATGCAATTTCTTCTACCTCCTGTTTCGAAGATGTGCTGTCTGGGTACTGTAATGTTTTCAAACGTAAACCCATCTATTGTCATCTTTCCTAATAAGAGTTTTTCAGGATTTAAAAACCTAACTCTGGGAAGGTTAGTGTTTTTATCACTGTCCGTCTGAAAAAAAAAGTTAGTGCATGTGGCCTTACACGCGTGATAGTAGTAATTGTGTATCGCGCGACGCGTGTTTAGTGTTGCACGTGTTCGGCTTTATGCCTCTCCCTTCTCTCTATCCTTTAGTCCATCTGTCTTTAGTTACGCCGTGTATAAAATGGAATGAATGAAATATTAAAATTAGGTCATTGTTCAGCTTGCGTATCTCAAGTTTAGTACACGTTTCATTGAAGAAAGCGGGTAATAATATAGTAGGCTTTTACTATCAACGTGAAAGCGTTACAATTTGCAGACGAAGCAGAAAACAAGGGGGATTTCGAGTACAGTCATTGTGACAGCACTGTTCTTTACCATTCTTCTTCCTTTTATTAAATTTATTTGTTAGGCTTTATATTTACCTGATAATTTAATATATGTGGATTAGAATATTTCACGACAACATTTCATTACGACAGAGAGAGTCACAGCCATTGGAGGCTAGACCACACCGGAACAATATTAACTTATAAATTTCCAGGACAGTGCCACCACATTTAAAAAAAAAAACTTATTCCAAACCAATACCTGCAGTAAGAAGAAGAATATCCAGGAAAAAATAATCAACGCATCAATTCAGCGACTCCGGAAAATAGCAGTCAGCATAACCGTAGAGTCTGGGGCTGAACTTGACAAATAATATGACTCTGAATAGTCGTAATAACTGTTTGATTTAAATTCCATGGAATGTATGCAGAGTCGACAGTTGGGTAAGCAAATCTGAAAGTGTGCCACTGTATGTATGTAGTGAGTGAACGGAACGAAAGAACTTATTTCTGAAGTTACTACTAATATACCATCTTCTTTTCTTTTATTTTATCTCTCACTAATCTGAGTGTTCACGGGATAGGTTAAATCAAGGACTTAGTCTTTACCCGTCCTGACTACTCCCTACTCCCATTGTTAATTATTTTGATCTTTTGGTTAAATTACCTCTGTTGGGATCTTTCCTAGTTTTCCCTATACAAGAGGGAGGGCCTATTAGATTTATATTTTCATTTCTCTTATGTAAACCTAAATTTATTGATGTAATGCTTTTCTTGATGTTGTGATATTTTCTAGTGGAAAATAAACTAAATAAGCCTTAAGCTATAGTGTTGGTCAAAACCCCCGCCCTTATATGTGATCCATAGTTTATCTGTTTTCACGTCTGTACGTATCTCTGTCACAAAATTGTGTGTACGTGAGGGTAGTGTAATTTGAATCTGTACCAAGTGAGAAAGTGCGTCTACTTTAAATAGAGTCGTAAAAGATAGGCTGGATTAGAGCAATTACTCAATCCAAAACTGTTCTTTCTCTTACACCATTTCTCCTCGTGAAACAGGAACTATTTCTTACACCTTCCTCTCACATAGCTATCACTATCACCTCTGCTAGTACGGGACCATAAATATCTCAATCCTATCTTCTCAAAATTTACGACACACAACTTCATATTAATCGACTCTTACGACATGCTTGAGGGAGCAGTAATCCTGTTCTTTCTTGCTGTCATAATAGACCTCCGGAAACTACGCAAGGCAAGGATTACTTAGTTCATTTATTCGGCCCCCCTTCCCTTTCCCCTTGCTCCCCAAGGACCATAAGCCTTCAACAGACATGCCAAGTCTTCCTCATCAAGAGCTGCACTCTATAAACTGAAAAGTAAAAGCTGTCTAAAATGAGTGGAACACAGACATTTTGAGCGTCAAAGATAAACAATGAGACAAATATATAAACCTCTTGTGAAGATAAATAAAAAGGTTTTTTTTTTTTAATTAAAAAGACGGGCGGGATAGAGTCTAATTGTGAAACAAAGGGATTTTTAACGATATTATTTAACACAAAAACATTTGGACGTACACTGCAGGAAACAAACAGAAAGGGGGAAGAGAAGAAAGCCAGGAACAGAAACCGCTGGGAGAAAATAAAGGAACAATACGGGATGATTTGAAATTAGTTGGGAGTTAAACCGCCATTGCAGAAAGCAATAAGGCGACCTTATTAGAGGCCTATAACTCGAATGTGAAGATCGAGAGCAACTTAACTCCCTTGGCGAAGGTAGAGAATTATCAAGTTAATGAACTACGTAATATCAAACCAATGGCTTTTAAACTCCCATCAAAGATTTTGATAAATCCTCTTTCTTCCATTCTGCCATTCATTGTATTCATTACCTTTCTATCGTTGAAAAGTTCGTTTGCTGTGTTTTTATTTTTTTTAAATTTGTCCTTCATTCTTCCACCGTGTCATTGTAGTCTCTTGTTTCTCTCGTTTTTATTTTTCGTGTAAAGAAATGTTCGTTCTTTCTTTGCTCTGCGTGTGTATGTGAGTCTGCGTGTGTCTCTCACTCTGTGTGTGCGTGCGTTTGCGCGTGTGTGTGTTAAATATTCCGATAGGAATCATCAGTTACTAGAAAATGCGGCTTCTCAGGCTTACACACCCTGCACTCTTTTGTCTGAGGAAACCTTCCATATGTCATCCTTTGTCTGAGGAAACCTTCCATATGTCATCCTTTGTCCGAGGAAACCTTCCGTATGTCATCCTTTGTCCGAGGAATCCTTCCATATGTCACCCTTTGTCCGAGGAAACCTTCCATATGTCATCCTTTGTTTGAGGAAACCTTCAAAATGTTATCCTTTGTCTGAGGAAACCTTCCTTATGTCATCCTTTTTCTGATGAAACCTTCCATTTGTCACCCTTTGTCTGAGGAAACCTTCCAGATGTCACCCTTTGTCTGAGGAAACCTTCCTTTTGTCATCCTTTGTCTGAGGAAACCTTCCATATGTCATCATTTGTCTGAGGAAACCTTCCAGATGTCATCCTTTGTCTGAGGAAACCTTCCAGATGTCACCCGTTGTCTGAGGAAACCTTCCATATGTCACCCTTTGTCTGAGGAGACCTTCCAGATGCCATCCTTTGTCTGAGGAAACCTTCCAGATGGCATCCTTTGTCTGATGAAACCTTCCATTTGTCATCCAGTTTCCCTGTGCTCCACAATGAGTATGTATGTATGTAACCCACCACTGCAGCAGGTCCCCCTGCACCAAAGCATTGATCAGCTTTTGTAGTTGTGGTTTCTGTAATCATATTGTTACATGATGAGGTTGCCAGCCTGTTGCACAATTTCACATTAGGCGCGCGCTTGTATGAATTGCCTGAGGGTTCAGTCTTATTCTTATTCTTTCTGTGTCTCTTCACCAGACCTTCAGGAACTACAATGTTCCCCCGGGAACTATAGTGGTTTCCCTGGGAACCACACTTCTATGTGTAGGAATGACATTCTTCTCTTTCTCGATGTCTTACTATCTTGTTTCGTTGCTGCTCGCATCTCTTCCAACTATCGACAGTTCTTCTTTTTGTTTAATTTCGTTGTAGTTTTGTAGGGACTGTTGTCTGTTAGTGTAGAGATTTGTCCATCAGGTGTTGTCGCGAGAGGGTATACCGATGGTTATAGAACTTGATATGATATCCTGGACATAAAGTTGTATCAGATGATACCAGGATAGTGCCAGATAAGAGTCTGGTCTTAACAGTAATACCCCTTCTCTGAAAAGAGTAAGGGTGTATAGATATCAAAGGTAGGATCAAGCTGTATAAGTTCCTAGAGAGATGGGTAATATATTACTCTAGGTCCCTACGGGCTCCCTCTCCAGATCCTCCTCTGTTAATATTATTATTAAAAACTGCTAGGGGTAATTATTTAATTAAAATTTACCAACAAGAACTGTAACTTAACTTAAAGAACTTATGTAAGTCTGCTGGTAAATATTTACAATTATTTGTACAGTTACTCTTATCTGTTTGAAAATTTTAAAAAGAAATCATATTACAACATTAAATAAATAATAAAATGTTCAACAAAGTCTTTCACTGAATTAAAATGTCTATCACTATGGAGAAGTCTTGCTTTCGGGTTGGTCTCTTCTCTCTCTCTGATTAAGAAATATTTGTTAATTTCACAGTTTTGATTCAAGATCTACACTGCTATTGTCATCATGAAATGTTAATTTTATTTTTGGTGGTTGAACAGGGATATGCTGTACAGTTGCCTTTGTGGGCAACTTATCTGAGTCACTGAAGATGGCTCCCCCTCTGATGTTGGATAGAATTTATTTCTGTAAATCTTCCAAGTGGTGTACACGAGATGTCTGGCCCTCTTACACTGACCGGCACTGCCTCCGTCGTAACCTCAGTAAGAGATGCCTCTTGTATACTTGTTAGGTTTACAGGATAAAACCTGAAACAAAGTTAAATGCAATCCCTGTATTTTTCTATCACTATCCCTCTATGACACAGATAGACAGTTTCAGACAGAGTGCTAGCAGATTGTTACGTACATTTATTACCTAAAGGGGGTAGTCTTCGGTCCTGCCAAATGTACGCACCAGTTTTATGTAGTTATATTATTTGTGCGTTCGATTGATTCACGCACTGACGTGCACAATGCTGTGTGAGTTGCTTTGGACGCACGTGTAACCTAGTTGAGTTTTTTGTGACGTCATGTTTTGAAGTGGAAAAGGAACATGGGGAACTGGCTTGTGTCCATGATTGTAATTTTATATTGTGTATCCAATGGCATGTTGAAGGAAGCCATTTATTATTGTGATTTGTATTGGTCTTCAGGTCGAAGCCAATCGCAGTTATGTCACGTAAGTTATCGCCCACTTCTTATTTTAATGCTGCATAAAAAGGCCGCTCTACTACTAATCTAGCGGGAATTTTATCATTCCTAGAATGGATCTACAGAGTCGCTTGCCTTTAAGATTTGGATCGTAGACGGAGAATTCCTACGAGTAGAAGAAGTTATATTGTTTACCTTATGCACATGTTTAAATGCCGTACATGCTTCAATGCCAAAGTCGTGGCATGAATGTAAAGAGAGGTTAGCCAACTGAAAGCCTTTAACTGATAGGATTATCGTATATGACTTTGTGTGAAATTATATGATGTACAACGCTATGTAGGATGAACGTCTGGGAATTTTAACAAAATGTTAATATAATTATGGAAGATTTCATCCCAGAGTATGAATACGTTACCATGATAGACGTCCTTGAAAGAAGGTCAACGGTCGTGACTGAGAAGGATATTATACGGTAACAGTTTTGTAATCCTTAGTCTATGGACAGAGGTCTTTACTAGAAGAGAATCTTCAGGAACTTTAGCAGCAATAATCAATATGTTGTCGTGTGATCTTTGCGCCTGTGACGATGTCCGTCTTGTCCACTTCGTGTCCTGGTGAATAAAATCTATGTAAAGTTACCAACGACTTGTGTGCTGCCAATACTTGACCAGTTCACCCAAGTCAAGATACTTGTTGGGTTTTCGTTTGAAAACATTGTTGACATTTATTCCATTGTAACCATTCGCGTTTCAATTCATCACTATGAAAAACGACACCAACAATAACTGGTAGGCCAGTGCGGTCTGGAAGTAATTTCAAAGGAACGTACCCATCCAATTGATCGTTTGAAAAGAAGAATGTTTACTTTCAAGGCGACATCATCTCAATTTGGATCCTTGCGTAATATGTTCCGAATCAAAATCACTCAAATGCTCAAGGTCTTCAATCAACCTCCACGTCAAGTTTCACAGTGATGATTACTTGGAGATCATCTCTTCATCATTATTTACGTGCGAGCTAGTTTGATAAGCAGAAACGAAGTATTTTAATCTGTAAACGTACATACACGGGGAACAAGGCACTTTGATTTTTTACCTGACGCGAGCTAAGTATAACTTGTATTTCGTTATAACACTTTATTACAATTAGCTGTGCCTTAATGGATTATGTTCATCTTTTATATCTTTTCTATGTTATGTGTTATGGTTTGTGT
>JAMPIV010009297.1:0-17246 GCA_024509875.1 Oreohelix idahoensis | reverse complement strand
TTTGCGAATAATAATCCAGTCTCAGTTCTTTTTTATTCGGGATGCGCAACTGTTGGGATTAGACAGTCTCTAGTCCATCCATCTTGTTCAACTGGTAATATGGGGAAATGTGTAACATTCGGTGGGACAGTTGAGACTTTTCCGACTGCCATAGTCCACATTGCTATGCCATTTCTCACTGGTTACATACACGCATGTTTGCCCGAGCACCTATCGCAGACCTTATTTTCGGACAGATACATGGTGTAAAGGTGTGTACGCCGGTACAAATTGCTGCTTGGGAACATCAACATCACCTTACTGCTTCTACCTTAGGGACTGTGCCAAAATCTTTTCACCAGGTACAATCTGCTAACGTGATTCATTCTGCTAATTTTGGACAATCTTGCAGTATTGATGATACAATTGTTCATAATGATAATGGTGGTGCTTCTTTGTGGTGTGTTTAGATGTTAAGAAGAATGGTGTGCATATAGTTGTACTTGAGTGAGGTCAACTGTGAAGGTCTCTGAGGTAAACAATGAACAACTGTATTACAGAGTACCTTCCTTGTTACCACATTACGATCTCACTCTAAGTTATATTCTTTTTTGACTAGCGTGACTGAAAGCTACATAAAGTTTCTAGGGTATTGTAAGGGTGTTGTTAAAGAATCTCAATACAAAACATATACAAACATATACTAATTACTATGATAAACTCAACTAACTCCAGCTGCTAAATTTTGTAATTAAAAATTCTTTTGTTAAACTGTATTGGTCCTGAGCCTAAAATTGTTTTGGTCAGGACTTCAGTTCAATGAGAATCAATTTAGATGGATAGATATATTTACAAATATATATAAAGATATTTACATACTACAGACAATATGTCCATAGTAAATTGTTACAAATTTTCAAGTTGATGATAATTATCTATTTAACTACTAGTACTGCGATGCAGGTTGGGGATTTACATCATCCCAATGTTCTTTTGTTTCACTAGAATTGTTTATGTTACAAGTTATGGTTCTGTCTGAAACACTATCAAACTAATTGCCAGAGACTCTTTGAAATCGTGTAGACTTCTTCAATGAGCGAGTACTAGCACCAGACAAGTGCCAGCAGGAACCCCTGTCGATGCAAGTTATGGTTCTGTTTGAATATCAAACTAATTCCTCCTAATTTACATGTAAACATACATTCAATAAAAAAGAACATGGTCAGCTCTCTTTGACAACCCTGCTTCTCCACTTTAGTTTGATGGAACAAATTGTACCAGTTTTCTTTTCTCTTCCCCAATGGATGCTACGCCTCTGTCATTCCTATAGTAATCTTTTCCATGCAATAAGATAGGTGTAATGTTCCTGTATGACCATCATATATATAGTCCTGTAGTTTTAAACTTCTTAGATAGTCCCTTATATGATGGATCAACATCTAGGCCATGCCTAAGTCTGCCATGGAACCATTTAATTACCATCTTTTACATGGCCTTTTCTTTTTTCACACAACCCTTTTTAATTAAAAAGTCAATAAAATCAATCTTACCACATATCAAGGAAATATAAACAAGTAACGATGAATTAGGCAATAGAATATGGCACACTTTCATCACTGCCTCTGTTCAGACTGCTTTCAGATGGTAGTATTATTAATAAAAGCACAAGTCTGCTCATCGCTTCTTGCTCCTCTGAATATTTTTGAAAAATGGCAGCGAGCAGCTTACTATTTCGATAAAGTAAAATGCTTTGGCCAATGAGACCAAGCATCTCTTTTTTTTAATGAATTCTTTAAAAAAAATATCTCAAACCACTAAGCGTTACTACTACCAACTAGATTTGTATATTAGGTCAGCCAATAATATTACGGCTTCCTTCAAATTTCATCCAATCCACTTCATCGTACTATCTTAGCCTTTCTTTCACCTAATTTTGTTCCCCCAAAATATGCTATCCAATCTAAGCAGACATGACTTAACCTGACAGTATCTCCGATTCTCTATGTATTATTACCAATATTTGATTATCTAATGTACTATTTAGATAACTAACTACATATTCTTAGTCAGCAAGTCTTCAGGTACACGAGTATATGATTTTTATGGGGCTAAGTGGCTTGGTTCAAAATTCTATCTTTTTTCTATGTTAGTTGTTTATTTTTAAACTACCTCCTGTTCAATTCCTTTCCACTGTACTTTCAAGCTAAATACGAGAGTCTCTCGTAATACACGAGAATTTACGTCATTCGCAATAAGAGCTAAGCGTGTTTTCTAATCGTAGTGTCCACATTTTCTAACGTTTACGTCGTAATTTGAAAACCGCCTAAGGGCAAGGCCAGCAAGTTACTTTTATATTTAGAAACAATGTGAGACGTGATTTGCGTTGGTTATCTCTCCGTCCCTCTCCCTTCCACAATGTATTCTAGGCAAATACTTCATTTGAACTTGGAAAGTGGTACGTTTGTCTCGAGGACGAATTTGAAGAATAGGTTACCCTTTTTGGTTCGGTCAAATCGTTATCAAATAATACACTGAAGGCGTAGGCGACAACGACAATTCTCGCCGAAATTTTTCGTACTATCCTATCTTGGACTTTATGCATTATACAGTTATAATCTAATTTAGATATTGTATTTAGAAGTTCACCACATATCTCCCCACTTAGAACAGACTATCATATGTCAGTTCCTACTTTTAAATACACATAGATAAATTTACTACCTATGCCTTGTGACTATTCTGATGTTCGTCGTACGGATGTCTGCTTAAAAAATCTGCACCTACATTGGTTTTGCCTGGAATATATTCTATGGTAAACTGGTATGGCTGTAGGAGCAAAGACCAAAGTAATAATCTAGCATTTTCATGCCTTGCTTGTGGCAGACACACGAGTGGTTTATGATCTGTTTGGATCTTAAATGATTTACCATAGAGATAAATCTGGAACTTTTTTATAGCCCATATGACAGCCAAACATTCTTTTTCACTTGTTGAATATTTTTGTTCTCCTAAGTTCAACTTACGGCTAGCATAAGCTACTGGGGTTAATTCCCCATCAAGTGAATTTGACCTTTGTAATAGAGCCTATATTACTAGCATCCGTTCTCACAATGAATTCTTGACTCAAGTCAGGTAATTTCAAAATAGGCCTGCTTGTGAGCTTTTCCTTCAACTCTTGGTAGGCTAATTCACACTGCGCTGACCAAGTAATTCTATCAGGATTTCCTTTGCGCGTTAAATCAGTCAATGGAGCACATATGGAGTTAAAGTTTTTAATATACTTTTGGTAGAAACCACATAATGAGACAAAAGATCGCACATTTTTTTTGTCTGTGGTCTTGGTGCTCTTTTCAACTTCTCCAGATTCTTGGGGTCAGTGGGTCATGTTTCCCTGATGTACTGTGTGTCCCAAGAATTCCAGCTCTTTACATCCAACACAGCATTTCGTCGGTCTAGCTGTCAAATTTGTCTCTCTAAGTCGATTAAATAACATATCCAGAGAGTTAATGTGTTCTTCAAATGTTTCAGTCGCTATGAGAATATCATCCATGAAGTTGGTGATGCATGGATTATTCAGGGGATCCAGTAACTTTCTCATCATCCTCGAAAACACACTCGGTGCATTTTTCAGCCCGAATGGCAACATGTTAAATTCATAATGTCCTTCCGAGGTGCTAAAGGCTAAATAAGGTCTAACCTCCTGCTTTACTGGAATCTGATAGTAGCCTTTGCTCAGATCCACTTTTGAGAAATATTTAGCTTTATTCAGCTTTGCAAACAGCTGACTTGTATCAGGTAATGGATCCACCTGACCTTCTGTGACAGCATTCAGTTTCCTGTAATCTATACACAGTCTGTGTTCTCCAGAGGGTTTTCTTAACAGAACCACACTGGAGCTGTAGGGAGATTCACTGTGCGAGATAATTCCTTCTCTCAACAGATAATCTATCTCCTCCTTCAAAGCTTTTTCCTTAGCTAACGGAATCGAATAGGCTCTCATACAGATTAGTGTTGGGTCTATGAGTTTCATATCATACTCTAATAAATTTGTATGCCCCGGTCGGTCCGTTAACACATCTGTATGATCATTCAGAACCTGTTGAACTCTCTCCCTCTGATTTTTCGTTAAGTGCGTACTGATTTTTACCTGTGCAGCGGTCTCACATGGATGTAAAGGATATTCATGAGAGGTGAGTGGTTCCTTTTTCATTTCCATTGCAACAGACAAGGTCAGTAGGTGTGTCTCTTCCTGGTTTTCTCTTTCCAGATATTTCTTCAGGAAATTGACATGATAGATTTTCTCTTTCCCCTTCTTATCTATCTTATAATTTGTTCTAGACACCTTCTCTAGAACGGTATATGGACCTTGCCATCCAATTTGCAATTTATTCTGGCTGCCGGGCAGTAGAAGGAGCACCTTCTCTCCCACAGCTAATTCTCTGTCCTTCGCTTTTTTATTGTAATAGGCAGCATGCTTTTTCCTGGCTTGTCTCAAATTTTCACTGGCAAGTTTCCAGCCAGTTTTAAGACGAGTGGTCAGCTCGTTCACATATTGATATTATGAGGTAATATTTTTCTCTGCCTTTTCATCGGTCCATGTCCTTAACAAGGTTACATATGGACCTTTAATATTGTTGACCTATTTTTCCAGGCACCGGTATGGTCTCTTCCATTAGAAGCATTGTTTTGCGGACGTTTCTTCCTTGTGTCATCACACAGGAATCTACCACTACCGATTCTTTTCCTGGGGTTTTGTCCCCACTTTGAGTTCATTGTGAGAGATCTTCTCTCTCTTTTATCTTCCTCCAGTTTACATAAGTCCGACCGAGGGATTGTCGACTTATTCTGGAGTATAACAGTTCTTTGTACTCGCTCCATAGTGGCCATTGTAAAACATTCGAGTGAAGACTGTCTGTGAAAAGGGGGTTCCCATTCCCCTCTGTCCACTTTATTATAATTATTTTTCTTTCCAGGCCTAAGTTTGCCCCGTGGCATGTCTAGGTCCTGATTCATTTTCCCACGTGTGGGTATTCCCTCTTTATTTTCTGGCCCATGTTTTCCATAATGCTTCTCTCGCATTTGGTTATTATTTTTCCACCCTGTGGAATTTTTCTTATTGCACTGGTCGCAGGCCTCGACAAATTTTCTTATGTCTTCAGCCACTCCTGGCCAGTAATAAGACATAGATGTCCTTGTACAGGTGCTACCCATCCTCAGAAGTCCACCGTTTTGAACATGTGTTTGTCTCATAACTCGTTCCCTATATTTCGATGGCACTACTAACTGTGCACACCCGTATGATCCTGCTTTATCCGCCCTGTAAAGCAGTCCATCATCCAAATAGAATTCTCCTTTTCTAGGAGGAGTATGGAGTTTTTGGAGTTTGTCAAAACACGGCTTCAGTAATCTATCTTTAGCCTGTGCCTTCCTACACTCTTTACGAGACATAATTTTGGGTGGTTCCTCCTCCTTTCTAGGAGTCGACCTAACCTGAAGCGTGGCCATTACTACAGGTTTCCTTCTACAATTTTCGGTGTTATTGTTGTCCATCCTACACCGGCTACAATATAATCTACCTTTATGAAAAGGTTTTCTGTCATCATATTTCCTTTCATTGAATTGTGGAGTTTTATTTTTATAGTCATTGCGTGGCCTATCAAACTGGTGCTTACCTTTGTTCTGTTCTCTATGGTCAAACTTATTAAAGTTTTGTGGTGCCTTAAAATTGTCTACCTGTTTCTTTTTATTACCAACTACCTCTGCTTGGGCTGCCTGATACCTCTCAGCGACATTGAGTAACTCACCCAGCCTCTCTGCACCTTGTTCTATGAGAAACTTTCTCAGGTCTGGAGCCATGGACTCTCTTAGCTGCTCAATAAGGATCATTTCCTTAAGATCTTGGGTTTTCCCCCAGAGCAGTCCATTTCTCCAAGTAGGTCTCTAACCGTGCAGAGAACTGGTGATAGGTCTCACCCGACAGTAGTTTGGCATTCCTAATTTTTTTTCTATAAAATTCTCCGTTCTTTTCGTATCTTAATAACAGAGCCTGCTTTAACATATCATAATTGTCTTGGTCATCTCTGCTCATCTTGGCAAAAACTTCATAAGCCGTTCCTCTAAGTCCCTGAGATAACTTGAAGCTCCACCTCTCTCTCTCTCTCTCTCTCTCTCTCTCTCTCTAACCCATATGTAGTAGCCAAAAGTTCAAATCTACTTAAATACCCTTCTATGTCATCATCTTTCTCAACAAAATGGTCTACATGAAAACCCACAGCTGAGGTTGAGGCTCCATGACTAGCAGTGGCATCTGAGGCAAAGGGGCTGGCACCATTTTCAGGAGCATGGCCTTGAAATTCTAACTCCCTTAGTCGTAGCTCATGCTCCCTCTGTAATCTTCTCTCCTCCTTTGCTGCTTCCCTTTCGGCAGTCAATCTCTTTTCTTCTCTTTCTGCAGCCAGCCTCTTTTCTTCAGCCTCCAACTTCTTCTCTTCATACTGGAGCCTTTTAATCTCTGCCTCCATATCTGCCTCTAATGCCCTAGCCTCCTTGTCAGCCTCAATCTGCAGCCTCTTGATTTCTTTTTCAGCCTCAATTTGTAACTGTAATTTTCTTTCTTCTGCTAACTTGCTATCTTCCCTTTCAATATACTTGTCGCATTCTGAAGTTACATATTCAACTAGCTCTTCTTCTTCTTCTTTGATCCAAAACCGCCAACCGTCAAAGCAGTCAGCGGCCATCACGTCTGGTGGCGTCTTATAGGGCAGCAACAAATTGATTCCACTTTGCTCGGTCGGCGGCCATCCTTCGTACAGTGCCCCAACTGTGGTTCATTCATTGCATCTCAGCTTCCACAGTTCTCCGCCAAGTTGTTTTTGGTCGGCCTCTCTTTCGCTTTCCCTCGGGGGTCCATAGCATAGCTGTTCTTGTGATGGTATCAGGGTCCCTTCTGAGGACATGGCCAACCCAACTCCAGCGTCTGCCAGCTATGATGGTGTGCATGTCCTCCTGGTTACTCCGAATAAGTAGTTCTTGGTTGCTGATGGTGTTTGGCCAATAGATTCGGAGAATTTTCCTTAGGCAGATTGTGTGGAAAGAGGACAGTTTCGACATTTCCTTCTCTGTTACTCTCCAACATTCTGCACCATAGAGAAGCACAGAAAGTACACAGCTCTCATACAGTCTTAATTTGGTGTTTGTGCTGTACTGGGAAGACTTCCAAATGTTGTTGAGAACAGCAAAGGCTTTATTCATTCTGTTGTTAATGTCCTTGCTTGTTCCGCCGTCAGGTGTTACTATGCTTCCTAGGTAAGTAAATGTGTCTGTCTGTTCTAACTTCTGGTTCCTTACTTTTACTGGCTCAGGATTGTCCACATTTAGTGTCATGACCTCTGTCTTCTTCAAATTGATGTTCAGGCCAACCTGCTGGTTTTCACTTCGAAAGTTACATTACTCGATCCAACACTGCACGTAAAGTTAGAATAGAGGCTTTTTATAATGGAAACAATTATACCAGAGTTGCGTGCTTTCTGTGCTTCTCTATGGTGCGGAATGCTGGAGAGTCACAGAGAAGGAAATGTCAAAATTGTCCTCTTTTCACACAACATGCCTAAGAAAAATTCACCGAATCTTTTGGCCGAATACCATCACCAACCAAGATCTCCTTACTCGTAGCAAGCAAGAGGACAAGTTGACACCAATCACATCTTCTGCTGGCAGACGCTGGAGCTGGGTTGGTCATGTCCTCAGAAGAGACCCCGATGCCATCACAAGAACAGCTATGCTTTGGACCCCTGAAGGAAAGCGAAAGAGAGGCCGACCAAAGACAACTTAGCGGAGGACTGTGGAGGCTGAGATGCAAAGAATGAACCAGAGTTGGGGCACTGTACGAAGGATGGCCACCGACCGTGCAAAGTGGAATCAATTTGTTGTTGCCCTACAAGACGCCACTAGGCGTGATGGCCACTGACTGCTTTGACGGTCGGTGGTTAAGGATCGAAGAAGAAGATAATGGAAACAATGCGGCTGGGAATTCCATAAGCCCTCAGAATTTTCCATAGGCTGTCCCTGTGTATGCTGTCGAAAGCCTTTTCAAAATCAACAAAGTTAATGTACAGCTGTCTCTGCCATTCTGAGCACTGCTCTATAATGTTCCTGAGGGTAAATATATGATCTGCACATCTTCTGCTCTTTCTGAAGCCCGCTTGTTCTTTCCTCAGTTTATGGTCAACTGCTGTTGAAATTCTCTGGATGATTATTCTGCCTAGTATTTTGCTGGGAACTGAGAAGAGGGTAATTCCTCTCCAGTTGTTGCAGTCTGCAAGGTCGCCCTTCTTGGGCAATTTGACAATTATTCCTTTACTCCACTCTGTTGGTGTTGTCTCAGTTTCCCAGACTTGTGCAAATAGTGGTTCTAATAGTTCTGCTGCTAGTTCAGGGTCTGTCTTGAATAG
Organism: Oreohelix idahoensis; assembly: GCA_024509875.1. Taxonomy (NCBI): domain Eukaryota; kingdom Metazoa; phylum Mollusca; class Gastropoda; order Stylommatophora; family Oreohelicidae; genus Oreohelix; species Oreohelix idahoensis. The sequence continues at coordinate 8,817 of JAMPIV010009297.1, read as the reverse complement.
CTCAGCATTCAGATTGTCGTGACCAGGCGCTTTTCCATTTTTTAGCCCTTTGATAGCTGTGATAATTTCTTCTTTTCGTGGAATGTCTGTATTTACGTCTAAGTCACTTTCAGTCTCAGGAACATTCAGCTGAGTCTCTGGTGGTTCCTTATTCAGTGTTTCTCTGAAGTGCTCTGCCCATCTTGTTTCCTGCCCCTGTGTTGTGGTGATGAGATTTCCTTGCTTGTCTCTTACTAACGTTATGTTGTTTGCACCTCGTTTTCCACTGATAGCTTTAGTTATTTTATAAACTGTGCTTTGTTCATTTCTCAGTGCTGCCTCTTCTGTCTGTCTTGCAAGGTCATCCAGAAATGTCCTTTTGTCAGCACGGGTTTGACGTTTTACTTCCTTGTCCAGCTGACTGTACTGTTCACTATATATTGCCTTTAACCTGGGAGACTTAGCTTCTGTTTTCTTCCTTTTCATTTCCTTTCTCTTCGCTATGGTGTTTAGCGTTTCTGGTGTTATCCAGTCTTGGCTCTTTCTTTCCTGGAATCCCAAGCATGACTTGCTGCTTTCTTTGTATATTGTTGAGATGGTGTTGAATTTCTGGTCCACATCGTCGGTCTCTGTTCTTTCCTGGCTTTTGGTAATCAGATATCGCCTCTTTACGTCGACCGTGAACGCTTTTCTGGTGAGGGAATCCTTAAGTTTCGTGATGTTATATCTTTTCTGTTTGACTGCAACTGGTCCAGCAGCTCTGAGTTTCACTTTCAGTCTTGCTACTACTAGGTGATGATCACTTCCCACATCTGCGCCTCTTCTTACTTTCACGTCTTGTAGTGCATGTCTCCATCTGCCATTGATCATTATGTGATCTATCTGGTTTTTGTCTCGTCCGTTTGGTGATTCCCATGTTAACTTGTGCACTTCTTTGTGTTGAAAAAGTGTTCCTCCAATGACCAGGTTGTTAATACTGCAGAAGCTTATTACTTTGTCCCCATTCTCATTTACTGTTCCACTGCCGCATTTCCCCATTACTCTTTCGTTATAATTATGATTTGTTCCAACGGTCGCATTTAGGGCTCCCATTACTATAATAAGATCGTACCTGGGTACAGTTTCCATTTTCTTTTGTACCTGGTGATAGAAATCGTCCTTGATCTCTTCATCGCTGTCGTTTGTTGGTGCATAGCATTGTATAATTGTGTTGTTGGTGAATCTCCCCCTCAGTCTTGCTCTTATTAGTCTGTTGTTAATGGGTTTCCATTCCAGTAGAGACCTTTCCATTCCTTTCTTAAGGATAATGGCTACACCTTCGTTGTGCTGACCGTCCTCTCTACCAGAATAAAGTACTGTTTCCCCTGTAGCTGTTTTTATTCTCCCCATCCCTGTCCATCTGCTCTCGCTTATTCCCAGGATATGTAGTTTGTAATTCCTCATCTCTGCTGTGATCTGTCTCAGCTTTCCTGCCTCATTCATAGTTCTGACATTCCAAAAACCAATTCTGGTTTCGTGTTTTGCAGTCTGGACATCCGTTTTCATGCCAGTGGCTTCCTTTCGGCTTTCACCACTGTCAGTCATACGAGCCTGAGACTCCGGATGTCCGTCCCGCATCAAAGTATTTTCATTTATTGCTGTTTCCGTAACGTGTGCGATTTTTTACACAGACAGGGGTGTCGGCCCTGTGCTAAAACCCCCAACCTGGACGACCAGGGTACCAGCTTTTGTCTGACCCCTACCCACGCAGACCAGTCCAGCATGGTTGAACCTACCAGGAGTAAAACTCCCACTGGCATTGCTCTGGGGATTGTCAGGGTACACAAGCTGCCATACCGCTACAAGGTATAGGTACCATTGATGGCAGGAACTAGCTCTGGTCCATCCATATTCATCTCTTTAGCAGTCTGCACAGCGGCAGATCTGAACTTGGCTAAATCAGCCATTCTAACTCAAGCAGGTCTAATAAGGTTCTAAGACAATCTTAAACTTAACTAAAATAGATACCAACTATAATTAACTAATTACCACTGGCTGTGACAACCTATCACTGTAAATCTCCTCTTAATTATTTGTATCTTCTTAGTGGTGTGAATTTATATCCTACTGCAATGTAAGCTGTATGAGAATTTCAAACATTCATCTATATATGCCAAATGTTAGAGACCCCAATGTAGTTGTACTTGATATAGTTGTACTTGAGTGAGGTCAACTGTGAAGGTCTCTGAGGTAAACAATGAACAACTGTATTACAGAGTACCTTCCTTGTTACCACATTACGATCTCACTCTAAGTTATATTCTTTTTTGACTAGCGTTACTGAAAGCTACATAAAGTGTCTAGGGTATTGCAAGGGTGTTGTTAAAGAATCTCAATACAAAACATATACAAACATATACTAATTACTATGATAAACTCAACTAACTCCAGCTGTTAAATTTTATATTTAAAAATTCTTTTGTTAAACTTTATTGGTCCTGAGCCTAAAATTATTTTGGTCAGGACTTCAGTTCAAAGAGAATCAGTTTAGATGGATAGATATATTTACAAATATATATATATCAAGATATTTACATACAACAGACAATATGTCCACATTACATTGTTACAAATTTTCAAGTTGATGATAATTATCTATTTAACTACTGGTACTGCGATGCAGGTTGGGGATTTACATCATCCCAATGTTCTTTTGTTTCACTAGAATTGTTTATGTTAGTCTTTTGGAGGAACGTTTTTGTCTATACAGGAGAATTTTCTTTAGTCGTGATAAGTTGTCCCAGGCCAGATATTGCACTTATCTGGTCCCTGGAATCACAGCAGGTGCAGTTGGTTTGGCCAAACACTTCAGTCTCCTCTGGACTTGAACTTCTTTAATACAAGCAGGTGCCAGAGACTCTTTGAAATCGTGTAGACTTCTTCAATGAGCGAGTACTAGCACCAGACAAGTGCCAGCAGGAACCCCTGTCGATGCAAGTTATGGTTCTGTCTGAATATCAAACTAATTCCTCCTAATTTACATGTAAACATACATTCAATAAAAAAGAACATGGTCAGCTCTCTCTGACAACCCTGCTTCTCCACTTTAGTTTGATGGAACAAATTGTACCAGTTTTCTTTTCTCTTCCCTAATGGATGCTACGCCTCTGTCATTCCTATAGTAATCTTTTCCATGCAATAAGATAGGTGTAATGTTCCTGTATGACCATCATATATATAGTCCTGTAGTTTTAATTTTCTTAGATAGTCCCTTATATGATGGATCAACATCTAGGCCATGCCTAAGTCTGCCATGGAACCATTTAATTACCATCTTTTACATGACCTTTTCTTTTTTCACACAACCCTTTTTAATTAAAAAGTCAATAAAATCAATCTTACCACATATCAAGGAAATATAAATAAGTAACGATGAATTAGGCAATAGAATATGGCACACTTTCATCACTGCCTCTGTTCAGACTGCTTTCAGATGGTAGTATTATTAATAAAAGCACAAGTCTGCTCATCGCTTCTTGCTCCTCTGAATATTTTTGAAAAATGGCAGCGAGCAGCTTACTATTTCGATAAAGTAAAATGCTTTGGCCAATGAGACCAAGCATCTCTTTTTTTAATGAATTCTTAAAAAAATATCTCAAACCACTAAGCGTTACCACTACCAACTAGATTTGTATATTAGGTCAGCCAATAATATTACGGCTTCCTTCAAATTTCATCCAATCCACTTTATCGTACTATCTTAGCCTTTCTTTCACTTAATTTTTTTCCCAAAAAATATGCTATCCAATCTAAGCAGACATGACTTGACCTGACAGTATCTCCGATTCTCTATGTATTATTACCAATATTTGATTATCTAATGAACTATTTAGATAACTAACTACATATTCTTAGTCAGCAAGTCTTCAGGTACACGAGTATATGATTTTTATGGGGCTAAGTGGCTTGGTTCAAAATTCTATCTTTTTTTCTTTGTTAGTGGTTTATTTTTAAACTACCTCCTGTTCAATTCTTTTCCACTGTACTTTCAAGCTAAATACGAGAGTCTCTCGTAATACACGAGAATTTACGTCATTCGCAATAAGAGCTAAGCATGTTTTCTAATCGTAGTGTCCACATTTTCTAACGTTTACATCGTAATTTGAAAATCGCCTAAGGGCAAGGCCAGCAAGTTAGTTTTATTTTTTAGAAACAATGTGAGACGTGATTTGCGTTGGTTATCTATCCGTCCCTCTCCCTTCCACAATGTATTCTAGGCAAATACTTCATTTGAACTTGGAAAGTGGTACGTTTGTCTCAAGGACGAATTTGAAGAATAGGTTACCCTTTTTGGTTCGGTCAAATCGTTATCAAATAATACACTGAAGGCTTAGGCGACAACTATAATTCTCGCCGAAATTTTTAGCACTATCCTATCTTGGACTTTATGCACTATACTGTTATAATCTAATTTAGATATTGTATTTAGAAGTTTACCACATTCTTTTAGCCCAGTTCGACATACCTCAGTACGTCGCAACTCTAACTTTAACTCTTCTTTAACTACTATTATAGAAGAAGATCCTTCGATTTTGTCTGACACAGACACTAACTGTAGTGCTACTACTGAGTCTGTATCCAGTCACGTTAATGGCAACTTCTTTACTGCAATTGCGAGTGTTTTCTTTGCTACATGTACGAACTTAATTGTTAGTACATATCTATACCTTATGAGTATCTTTACTTTTCTTGCTGGGCAGGTTAGCTCAGTATCTTCGTCTTTTACGACTTTTTGTCGTACTTACTGCTTTTCTTTTAAACTTCGACTTAGGTCCAAGTTTATCAATGTCTGGTTTTGCATCGTTATTGTATGCTTCTTGTGTCTCTCTTTGCCCAGTACACAGGCTATGACGTCAGTTCAGCCTTTAGGATGTACGCATTTATCTACTGCATTTCCTTTGTCTTGCGCAAAATCTCAGATTGTCAGCCGTCATGACGCTCTAAGTCATCATTACCATCCTCTAGATTTGCCTTTTGACGTGGGTAGCATGTGTATACTCACGACTTTTCTCTACATAAATTACATGCTACTATTTTCCTCAGATACTTTTATGACCCTGTTTAATTCATGATTTCAGATTAGTTTGTATTACTTTCTCTGTTACCGTCTCTAGTGTAACGGAAGAAGGTTTGATTATCACCATATAAGGACCGGAAGTTTACTCGGCCACATTTGATAAGTAGAGATTTAAATTAAGTGTTATATACTTTAAAATCCTACGGTTATCAAACATAGATTCTCATTTGTATTGTTTCACAGCGTAAGCGTTCACTTTACCCAGCGAGTCATGCTGTTATATGGGAGTCTCAACAGTTTTCCAGATTATGTTCAAGATTTGACGTCCCTATTTACCATTTGGCATTTGACGGCTAACTTAAGATAGGGATCTGTGGTGCCCTCTTGAATACAGAATGTTCTCTGACTTCGGAAGTCATCTCTTATAGTGTACTTGCAGAGATGGTTAACCCAATATTCTGTACATTTTGTAAACGATATTTATGATGAAAGATATTGTATTATGATGTGGGGAGTAATAATTTTTTTTTAAATATGTAGTGTTACGATACTAAAGTAGGTTACTATGTTGTTAAGTATCAATATGGTAATGTTGTCACCTCTATTATTACCATAATTATACAGGCCCAGCAAACTCATTGCGAGACAGGTTGATACCGTGAAGGTTTTTTGTTGGGATATAAAAGTTCATATGTATGTGATTTTTATCAGCATTGTTCCCCGTAAGCACTTTTTTATTGTAGTGATAGGTAATGCTGCAGCATCCATTTTTTATGTAAGTATTTACGTACGAATGAGAAAATCATTTTCTCTTAAATGTGTGGAGATACTATAATCCTCCATCGCTCCTTTGTTGCGTCGTAATAGCCTGGTATGTGGCGTCGTAATAATTTGTTGCCCTTTATAGGCGCGATCATTTATATGTTATGAGCCAGCTGTCCTGGTTTATCCATGCCTCATAATTTGTATTTTTTGGGCTGTGTGGTAAGTGAATTTAGATTGTTCATCTTACCTACTATATTTCTATGGTATTACATTTATGCCTATCATTGGTTTTTGATTACCATGGGCCATATTTTTGTCCTTCTACATTCTTAGGCATTTCTTCATTTCCCTTACATCCCTTACTCTTTTCCTTTCGTATCCCACCTTGTCATTTGTTCACTCGTCACTTTTCTACTTTTTTTCTTAATGATATCAATGCGGTCTATCTGCATTCCTTGAGGTTTCTCGTTATTCCCCCTTTGTTTATGATTTTATTTAGAGTATAGACTTAAGTGTAGATATTTTTGATGCTACCCCCCTCCCTCATATGTTTTTCTATTCGATGTATGTTTTGTCAAAAAAAAAGTTTTTTTTTTTAACCCGAGGGTGCGGTAGACTGTTAAAGTCCAGTTTTAGGGTTTTTCTAAAGCTGGGGAAGTAAAAGTTTTTTATACCTATTGGTCTAAGCTGGGAGTTTTGTCATACAGGTTGTAATACTTTTTGGTACAGGTTCATGATATAGTTGTTTCGCTTCAATTGACTTGTTGTCATTTGGTCATTTAAGATTTGCCTGTTCGTAATTGTTCTCCGTGTGGAGCTAAACTCACCCAGACGCGAGGGATTCGTAGGCATGTGTGATGTTTGGCGGGACCGGAGAGACTGTATCTCATGACAGTCCGGCCTGGGCGTATTTTTGGCTGAAAGGTTTTTCAGCCAATTTTTTTCTCTTTAAAATGTTAAATGATCGGGGAACTGAGTTTTTTTGTGTGATATAAATGTCTGAGATTTTTCCCCTATTATATATTGATAAATTTCCCTGTGGTGCCAAGGATATGCGCCATGTTTAAGAGTGATTTTTATTCCAGGATGGCAGTAAAGTAAAATATTTTAAAAACTTTATTTATATATATTTGAAGCCAAAGTTCCCTACAAGGACCATGTTTTGAAGAGAAATACAGAGAAAATTAGATATTTTGAGCCCTGGCACTTATGCGGCCTATATTGCCAATGGATTTACATGACTTTTTTGTCAAAGAAAATTACAGGGTAAACGTTTATATATTTTGAAAGCCCGTCACGTATGCCGGCATATTGCCAAAGTTTTACATGACTTGTTTTTTGTCAGATGGAAATACAGAGTTATATTATTTTGAAAGCCCGTACTTTTTATCGGCTATAATTGGCCGCCGTTTGATTTTTGGTGACTTTGTTTGTCAGTTGGAAATACCCTGATAACATTAGATAATTTGAAAGCCCGCACTTATGCGTCTATAATTGCCAAAATGTACATTAACTTGTTTTGTCAGAGGAAAAGTTACAGGGGAGAACATTTGTATATTTTGAAGTCCGGCACTTAATGTGGCTTATTTTGTTTGCCAGACTCTCTGTTGTATTATTGATTTATAATTGAACTAAAGACATATCATATAGATGTTGATTGCTTAACCTGATAATTAAAAGAAGTATAAGTGTATATGAGAGAAATATATATTATATATTAATATATATTAAATATTTATATATAAAGAATATATATCTATATAATATAGATATAATATATATTATATATAGTTATTATATTGTATTTAATTTATTATTTATTATTATTTTTGATGGTCAACCGTATACGTTGTAGTATCGTAATTAATAGTTTGTAACCGTACAAGTCGTTTTTTCAACCTCCTGACTTTCCTGATTCTACATGGGTAAATTCATTAAGGGTGTTTGTGTGTGTACTATGAATAGTTGATCAAGATTTTTACCAATACCCATTCGTCTATGGACTTATATAAAGATACCCTCCCACACACCATTTCGTCGGGCCAGTCTGATCATCATGTCCAACCAACCACAGATGTACAATCACAATTTACTTTTCCCAGTATAAAAATGTAAAGAAACCAGCTAAGCAACATTCCGTATCTGTAGATAATATTTTACTACAATTTAATATTGTATCAAGCCATTTTATCTGGTCCCCAATACTTGGGTGATCATCGTCGATATGCACCCCTAGTACATACACGCCGCCAAAAATGAATTGAATGAGAAAAGAACTGTTGGAAGATTCCAACATCATGGTATTTAATTATTGAGGTGATGGTAGGCTTGGATTGTGTAAGGGATAGTACCTCACACGGTGAGAGGCCGTCACTTCCTCTCCTCTTTTTTGAGGATGGCCCTGGATCCTATTTAGGTTCCCCCCACTCCAGTTCAGCCCATGTCTGCTTGTGTACGGCAAGCGCCACCCCCCGGGCAAACGGATTTGACTGGCCGGGCAAAACTACATGAGTACAATTGAAAAAGGAGAGTCCCCCCCCTTGAAACCAGTACACACAAACTGCTGGCCGAAAACGGAGCGATGATCAATAACATTTTTGACATCGGCTTCATATGCAGAGATTGGAAAGGCCTGGTATCGGGCTGATGGCGCACCAGGGGACTGTAATGGAAAGCGGCCAGAACCAATCCATAAAGCAATGGCAAAACTACTGGATGTACAATGCCAAAGACTTCCAAAATGGCTAATCATAATACCTACACACAAGATCTGGTGGTGAGGGGCCGTGAGGGCCCCCCAGGCCAGGCAGATCCATATTTAAAACTGTGGAAAGAGATCGTTGGCAGCGAGTCAGTACAGGTAATCGTGGATGACGGCCAAAAGCCTGACTGTGTTACCACGGAAAAGCATGTCCATCGGTCCCTTAGAAAAAAAATCAAAATAAACATGGAACGTCAGAAGCTTATACGCAAGGAAAACAGTACATAGTGAAGAACGAGATGGACAAGACTGGTGT
>JAMPIV010009296.1:0-17277 GCA_024509875.1 Oreohelix idahoensis | reverse complement strand
TCTCTTGTTTCTTGATGTCTTAGGATGTCCTACATTATATTGTTAGTTATATTTTTGCATTGTTGCATATCTCTTGAATTTTTATATTTGGCCATCAGAAGGGTGGGTGAGCTGATGCCACATCTGCTCCTCTATATACCTTTACATCCTGCAATGATGATCTAAACTTCTTGTTTATGCATATATGATCAATCTGATTTTCTGTTCTATGGTCTGGTGATATCCATGTTGCCTTGTGTATTCTCTTATGTGGAAACATGCGTCCTCCTATAGCCAGTTGATTTGAAGCACAGAAGTTTGAGAATAGTTCCCCATTTTCATTCATTATTCCTAGCCCATGTTTTCCCATGACTTCTTCAAAGCCGGTGTTGACTGTACCTATCTTTGCATTCTTGTCACCCATCAAAACTGTGATGTCTCTTCTTTTTACTTTTTCCACAATTTCCTGTAGTCTAGTATAAAATGCTTCTTTCACAGACTCTTCTTTGTCATTAGTTGGTGCATAACATTGGATGACATTTACATGCATTTTCTTTTTAGCTGTTTGTAACTGGCTACCAGAAATGTAAAGTACTGTTTATGCGTGATGTGAAAGCTGGCAGAGTGAGCGTGTCATTTATCACCTGGACGGTGTAATATTGCGGTGTTGATGTAGGTCACCAGCGTGAGGCGCTGCCAGGGGTAATATGGTCACTCACACAAAACAGCATACATGTTATCAGATGTGTAGTACTGGTATTATGATGTGATGAGTGTGGGTGTAGACGAAAACGCGAATGCTTGAAGCTCTTAATAAAGTCGATAATGCACCCATACACTCGCATGCAGTAGTCAATGATGTTTGAAGACTGCTAGCACGTTTCAAACATTTATTCACGAAACTGACAGTAGCATCAACAGGAACAGTCAAATTGACAAGATCAAGGACTTCACATAAATACGGAATGACTGTTAAATGTCTGGTAATCTAAGGCTTGAATCATACATCGATTAGGACATAATCAATCATCATCTGTCCTTATGTTACAGTTTATAATGTAGCTTCCGTACCATTGACTCAGCGCTTCAGGTACTTAATTAACTCCGTCGTCCAAAAAAACGAGCTCCTAAATTGCGTAGCAATAATACTTAAGGCTGTTATTCAACTGGCATAGCCCGCCAGGTATATTTCCTCTTGCTGAAAAATATTGGCCGTAATACAGGGCCTCAATATGTAGACAGCTGTGTATCCTTCGTTAACAGGCACGATCAAACCATGCTAAACCTATATACCGCCAATCTGGGGCGTCCACAATAATCTATCATCATCATTAGGCTTCTGTTCAATAGAAGACACATAGTCTCATTTGGCTATAACAAGAAGCAAGAAGGAATTCTGTCTCTCAAGATCTGTGAGCGTCACTCGCAGATAGGTAACTTCAAATGTTCTGCAACCAAAGGCATATTAATAAGAATGTCTCTTTACCTTTTACAGAATCCTCCGGATACACAATTAATAACTGTCGTCACTCTTGACGAACAGGGAATCTCTGGGGGAAAACATTGACATTTCAGTCATATCGAAGACTTTCCAATCCCCACGATGATATAGAGAAAATCACAATGGACATCATGTCCGACAGCCCAAAACACACTCTTCCTGACGGAAGTTCCCTCAGTTCGCGCTCAGAACTTGCGCATGCCCAGACAGCATAAATCTGAGCATCGTTAAGACAGATCAACGACAATGATTGAAAGAAAGGGAAGATAACCCTTAAACAACCTGTCATAGAAGTTAAAACCCAGTTCTCCAACTTTGACCAACAAAAGTATTAAATAGATTTACCTTTAATGACTCCGTCAAAAACGACAGCAACAGACTACCGCACCCCCCGTATTTAAAAAAATGACCCATTTAAAAAAAAAATACATCAATGAGCAAGATACCACAAGCTCATGACGCATGAATAATGCGCCAATGAAAGAATCAACCTAATGTCAGGTTGAATCGACGCACAAATAGAGCGTCTGGAGAGAATCAAATCATCTCACCAAATAAGAGAAAATATATTCGGGAAGGTACCATCAAAGAAACCTCAGTTGCTGGCAATACTAACAAAAATTACATACCTATCAAAAAATTATGCAATACTATAATTATAGCAATGACAAATGACAATCTATCTCGAGAAGTCATATCAATATACAAATTACAATGTTATACTATCAATATATGTAATGGATGGACATGACCAAATTTGTTAAATTTCTTACACATTATCTAACAATAGAAGTATATTATATACAAATAAGGGCTGCGATCTCTGGAACAAATGTAAGGTATGACATCATCATGGTTCTCACAAGCGCTCCGTACTTGGTACTAGTTTGCACTGAGAACAATATAAATGACACAATTAGTAACATGCTATAATGCACTATAGTCATTACAAAATTATTTAAGTATTATATGTGGCCATTTTAAAATTTTTCCTTTTCTTATTTTTGACCTTTATTTTATGTTAACTCAACCTTCCACATTACACCAAAGATAGCAATAGAGAAAGAAAACAATCAATTTACTAATCTAAGGTGAAACAAATGTGTTAATGTATATTATGAACAGACATGAGTCTGGAAGTGTATCATGAAATCTAGGACACAAGACTTAAGTGGAATCATGTGGGCATCTAGACAGTATGTCCGCCATCACATTATCCGAACCACGGATAGCCCGCACCGTGAAATGAAAAGGTTGAAGAGCAATAGCATATCGAGTAGATCTCAAGCTCTTCAAATCCTTGTTCTGCATAGCTGTAAGAGCTTTTTGGTCAGTTTCCATAATGAAATGCGCACCTAGAAGGAATCTTTGTAGCTTAAGAATGGACCAAACCATAGCTAACAATTCCCGGTCTAGAACCGAATAGTTCCTTTCTGCCGCATTCAATTTCCTAGAGATATACATCACAGGATGCAGAGTTCCTGAATACTCCTGCATAAGTGCTGCCCCGATCCCAGTGGAAGAGGCATCACTAGGAAGGACAAAAGTCTTATCAATCGATGGTAGTCTAAGATAGGAGGAGATGAGAAAAAATTCTTAATCTGATCCAATGAAGATTGGCATTCTTGGGACCAGCGCACCATATTAGGAGAACCTTTTTTCAATAAAGTTGAAAGAGGTGCCATAAAGGAGGACAGATTCTTAATGAATCTTCCGTAGAATTGTATTAATCCCAAGAGACTACGTACTTGCTTTTTCGTTTTAGGAACGGAGATATTTAATATCTTAGAAATGTTTTGGTCCTCTGTCTTCAATAGACCATGACCAACACGATGACCTAGGAAAGAAATTTCACTAAACCCAACAAAGGCTTTAGAGGGTTTTGCAGTCAAATTATGCTCATGTAGAGTAGACAGTAACTCATTTAAACCTGAATAGTGTTCTTCCCAAGTATCGCTGAAAAGACAGATGTTGTCTATGTATGCGATGACATCTGTATGATATGAGAGAATTCGATGCATCATGCGTACGAAAGTAGCTGGGGCCTTCATCAGCCCGAAAGGCATAAAATTCCATTGATACAAACCCCTAGGTGTTGAGAAAGCAGTGAAAGGTTGGGCGCGTTCAGTTAACGGAACTTGCCAATAGCCTTTCGACAAGTCAAGTTTAGTAAAGAATCGCAATTTAGAAAGTCTAGCAAGTAGATCTTCCAATAAAGGCATAGGTTCAGCATCGAACTTCGTAACTTGGTTCAATTTGCGATAGTCGATGCAAAGACGTATGTTATTGTCTTTCTTTCAAACAATAACCATGGACGAAGAGTATGCTGAAGTGGATGGTTAAATTATTTTCAATTGTATCATTTCATCCAATTCTTTCTCGACTTGTGCTTGGAAATGAATAGGGATAGGATATGGTCTTACTCTGATCAGATTATGATCAGTAAGTATGATGTCATGTTTGATAATATGTGTGTGTTCAGGAATGTCCGTAAGGACATCCTGAAATGATTGTAGCAAAGAAGATACCTGACGCTGTTCCTCAAAAGACAAATTAGAAGAAACCGTAACGTTTCTCCATGATTCCGTAGAATTGAGTGGAATCATAGGAAGAGGTAGATTAACATCTAAAAACGTAGTTTCCTCCTCCTGTATAACTGACAAGGATGAGATATGACCATGTTGGACTGGAGAATCGTCCGTCGCCTGGAAAATAGGCTGCAAATAGTCTGGTCGTTCAATAAATTCCGTAAGCATATTTATATGGAAGGTTTTATGCCTTCCATCAATATCGACAACATAGTCGACATCGGAAATTTTTGAGACTATTCTATATGGACCTTTCCATGCAATGAAAAGTCTGTTCTCCCTCGAAGGAAGTAAGACAAACGCTTTGTCTCCAGGACAAAGTTGACGTAGGCGTCTCTTCTTATTAGCGAATTGCCTCGCCTTTTCTTTGGCAAATTCGGAGGATGAAGTCGCTAACTTGCATGCTTCGATAATCTTATGCCTGAGAGCAATGACATACTCATATGAAGATTGAGTGTCATCGTCAATATTATCGGCAGTTATCACATCGTGTAGCAAGGACATAGGACCGCGCGGTTGCACGCCGAAAACAAGTTGAAAGGGAGAAAACCATGTATGCTTGTTGGGGACCTCTCTATAGGCAAAGAGAGCCGCGGGTAAAACCCTGTCCCAATCCTGAGGATGATCCTCAGTAATCTTGCCAAGTAAGTTCTTGAGTGTTCTATTAAGACGTTTAACTAACCCATTAGACATTGGGTGATAAATACTACTGAGAGACCTTTTAATATCTAGGATAGACATCACCTGCGACATAGTGTTTGATATCAATTGAGTACCATGGTCTGACAATATTTCTCTGGGAAAACCCAAACGAGAAATTATTAGCCAAAGAGCATCTGCGATATTGGCAGTAGATATGCTCTTTAGAGGTATAGCTTCTGGCCAATGTGTGCACATGTCGACGCATGTTAGGATGAATTGATGTCCTCTGGCTGACTTAATCTTAAAAGGGCCAATAATATCTGTTGCCATCTTCTGGAATGGTCGAATAGGAATGTCTGCAGCCTGGATAGGTGCAGCATGTCGTGGACCTCTAGATTTGACTTCTTGACAAATCTTGCAAGATCGGCAATAAATTTGTATGTCTTTGTTTACGAATGGCCAAAAGAAAGCCGCTAGAACTCTTGACTTAGTGCGAGAAAAACCCATGTGTCCAGCACACTGAGAATCATGTGCATGTTGAAGAATTAAGGCTCTCATACTTTTGGGCACAAGAATTTGAGAGTGCATAGATGTGTCTGAGTGTTGTACCATACGTACTAGTATACCATTCTTCATAGTGATATACAATTTGTGAATTGTATTTTGATTTGGATCACCGTTTTTAGCGAGAAGAAAGTATTTATTTAGAGAAGGGTGTTCTTCTTGTAGTTTCACAAACGAGTCATGTGAAATCACCAAGTGATCATCTTGGCTACCAACTTCATTATTATCATTAGATGAAGTTGAAGGAATAAGAGCTTGTGCTCTTGTTACAACCGCATTGGCTGTTTGGATATTATGTTCTTCCCAAGCAGCAATTTGCTGCGGGGTACATTCTTTTACCCCGTGAATACGACCGATTATAAGATCTGCAATAGAATTAGGAAGAAGACATGCGTGGACATCTCCTGTAAAGAAATGAGTTTCTATGTGGATGATAAAAAAAAAAAGGAACCCGTTACACGCCCATTGAGGCATATTGGGAATATGGTGTTAGGCCCATATTATCTTGACCATCGGCACATGAGGTGTGATGTGGTCGGCATCACGCCGGCCGCCTTAACCTTCCCAGAGTTGCTCTGGTACCCATTTGGGGCTGGGTCGACCCTGGAACCGTTTGTGGCCTAAAAAATTCCCGCCTCATCTGGGGATCGAACCATAGACCACTGCGCTAGGAAGCCAGTGCACTAACCACTATGCTACTGCGGCTCCCATGTGGATGATAGCAGTAGGATATATCTCCAAAGTGCCACCAAATGTCACACATTTAACCACCTTTCCCGTGGCACAGCAAGGATCTATGAGAGATTGCCTAACCCCAATAGTAGTACATCCAGAATCAAAAAGTACTGAGACTGGATTATCATTCACTAGACCTTTATGTAAGATAAGAGATCCTTTCCCGTCATGCGCAACTGTAGCAGGAGGAGCGGGAAGAGGGTGACCACAAATTAGGGTAGATACTGTAGACGGCTCGAACAATGTTGAGCATTGGGGGCACTTAGCTGCTCTCCCAAAATCGAAAGCAGAGCCAGTGATAGCATTAGAATTTCTACTATCGTTCACTTGACTACAGGCTTCCTGAGACTCATGTTGTGCAGCGTTTGGCTGATGATAAGATTTTCTTTTGTTATGTCTAGGTCTGCCGCAATTATTATTTCCCCTGTAATTATCATTATATTGCCCATTATAACCATTATTCTGGTTTGAATCACAGTTTCCATAACCATCATCGTAATATTCTTGACGGCGAGGATAATTATCTCGAGAAGAAAAACTCGGATAGTTTCTATTGTGATAACCTTTGCGAAAGTGTCTATAATTATTAGACCCAACATTATGAGGACTATCAGCTCATCTCCAATTCTTTGAAGAAAACCCATTGTGTGATGGATTGCTTTGATATTGAGTGTAATTCTGATTACTCTTCTTATTAAAGCTTTGTTGAGCACCTTGAAATTTACGAATGTAATTAGAGCCATATGGTGCTGCAAAAGCAACTGGCAACCCTTCTTTCGCTTTAGAATTGCTAACTGTAGCATGGGGATGCGCAGTGACATACTGGCAACAATATTCCTCCATGTCTTTTATGTTTTTAGGTTTACGCTCATGAAGAAAAGCAAGGAAAGATTCGTTGACCAATGACATAACTTTGTCTTGAAGTAATAAGTCCATTAGGCCTTCATATGTTTTTTCAGTCAATCCAAAGTGTGAATGTACGACGCATCTTTGTAATAAAGTCAGAGAAATCTACTCCATCTTCTGGGAACATTTGTCTTAAGACGAAGACGATAATCTTCTTCTTTTAGTTGATATCTTTTAAGTAATGCTGCTCTGACAACATCATAGTTAGTCCTGTCATGTTCCTCTATTGCCGTAAGAGTAGTTACTGGTTCACCTGAAAAAAATTCCATCAGTTGTTCGACATGTTTCCTTTTTTATTTTATGCATATGGCATAAAAATTGGAATCTATCAAGATAATCCGTTATGTCGTCCTTTAAAGGATTGAAATGAGGTAATTTGATCTTACTAGACTTCTCCTTTGTCGTACTTGAAGTTGCTTGATGAGCACCCGCATTCATCAATTTTAATTTCTCTAACTCCAAAGCTGCGAGTCTTTCATCATGTTCCATTTTTGCTTTTCTCTCTTCAGCCTCAGCTTGAAATTTTCTCTCCTCAGCAGCAGCTTGAAGTTTTTTCTCTTCAGCAGCAGCTTGAAATTTTCTCTCCTCAGCAGCAGCTTGAGCTTGAAGTTTTTTCTCTTCAACAGCAGCTTGAAATTTTCTCTCCTCAGCAGCAGCTTGAGCTTGAAGTTTTTTCTCTTCAACAGCAGCTTGAAATTTTCTCTCCTCAGCAGCAGCTTGAAGTTTTTTCTCTTCAGCAGCAGCTTGAAATTTTCTTTCATCTGCCTGCATCTGTAATCTTAAATTCTCAGATTCTCTGTCTAATCTTTTATTTTCCTCTTTTTGTCTCTTTTCTTCAGACTTCAATGCTTTGTCAAATTGAGCAGTTGCGAATTCTTCTAACTTCTCACCTGTCTTCCCAAGGGCTTTCCCTTGTTCAATAAAGTAGTCTAGTGTAGACATTCTGTCAACTATGTGAGATCAGACCTGAAAAATTAAATAAATTACCTTATTCCACTTCGATGGGAGACAAGTCTGTAATACTAGACTTGTATACTCACTTCACTTTATTTCACTCTCTTTGAGAGACAAGTCTTAGTCAAAGACCTTGTATAGTTACCTTGTTTCTCAGTCTTAGTCAAAGACCTTGTATAGTTACCTTGTTTCTCTATAATATTATCATTATAAATAACCTCTATCTGAAAAGTGTATGATATTAATAATAATAGTATATGATCAAGTATATCTATAGACTGTATGACAACACTGTATTACAATAATAAATACAAGGACAAGAATACAAAACAACAACCGAAAACGTTTGCAGAAGTCAAAGAAACAATACAGCGAAACTAAAGAAAAATTGTTACAAAATATGTAATGATGACTGCGAAAATAAACACACAAATGGCAACACTGTTATAAACAAAAAGATGTATAGAAATAAATGATAGACAGAAGAGGCAGACAAATACAAACAAATCAAATCAAAACTAAAGAACAGAAAAATATTACAAAAACAACGAAAAGGCACACTTCGTCACAACTAAACGTAAATAGCAACAAATATTGCTAACAAATTTCCCTGTGGAAAATTTGCACAGTCCCTACAGAAAACTCTCACAGTAGAACCTCTTTCACGTGGTATATTCTAAAGGAGTCACCTTCCCAACCAGCCCGCAGAAATACACACTAAATAAACATGTAAACAAAAACATGTATACAAAAAACATGCATGGCATATGTAAATACACAATATATAGAATGTGTACAGAGGAAGGCTCAGCTTTACACCAAATAAAGGCACAGTTTACACACTAAACAGGCCACTTATCTTTTTGCACAATCCTCAACAGCTGCAAAGATGCAGTACAATGCGGTACTACTGTCAACAACAATGGTAGACGATCCACCCTTGAAGGTCACCGTAACTTGATAACAGGCAGTGGTCTCCAAAGTGTAGCTACAAAAATCATACTCGACACCAGTTGAGACTAGAAGATCCAACGTCAATATGTTTGTAGAATGTAGTGTAAACAACCAGCGGTACTGTTTACAATCTTAGGTTGACAGGGAACGACGTGACTTGATCGCCCAGATATATTGCCATCATCTGTAGAACTCCAGAAATGTATAACAATGTCACCACTTCCGTAGCAGTTGTGGTCCATCTAGTAAAATCACAAAGATGCCAACGCCAGTGTTTATGTGAGACAGCAGTTGTTGACCTATTAACCACTGTCTTGAAAATGTAGAAAACCCACAAATCTGGTCTACCAGAAATGTAACTGGCTACCAGAAATGTAACGTACTGTTTATGCATGATGTGAAAGCTGGCAGAGTGAGCATGTCGTTTATCACCTGGGCGGTGTTGTGTTGATGTAGGTCACCAGCGTGAGGCGCTGCCAGGGGTAATATGGTCACTCACACAAAACAGCGTACATGTTATCAGATGTGTAGTACTGGTATTATGATGTGATGAGTGTGGGTGTAGACAAAAACGTGAATGCTTGAAGCTCTTAATAAAGTCG
This sequence comes from Oreohelix idahoensis, assembly GCA_024509875.1. Taxonomy (NCBI): domain Eukaryota; kingdom Metazoa; phylum Mollusca; class Gastropoda; order Stylommatophora; family Oreohelicidae; genus Oreohelix; species Oreohelix idahoensis. Next base: position 7,852 of record JAMPIV010009296.1, on the reverse strand, counting down.
AAAATGCACCCATACACTCGCATGCAGTAGTCAATGATGTTTGAAGACTGCTAGCACGTTTCAAACATTTATTCACGAAACTGACAGTAGCATCAACAGGAACAGTCAAATTGACAAGATCAAGGACTTCACATAAATATGGAATGACTGTTAAATGTCTGGTAATCTAAGGCTTGAATCATACATTGATTAGGACATATTCAATCATCATCTGTCCTTATGTTACAGTTTACAATATAGCTTCCGTACCATTGACTCGGCGCGTCAGGCACTTAATTAACTCCGTCGTCCAAAAACGAGCTCCTAAATTGCGTAGCAATAATACTTAAGGCTGTTATTCAACTGGCATAGCCCGCCAGGTATATTTCCTCTTGCTGAAAAATATTGGCCGTAATACAGGGCCTCAATATGTAGACAGCTGTGTATCCTTCGTTAGCAGGCACGATCAAACCATGCTAAACCTATATACCGCCAATCTGTGGCATCCACAATAATCTATCATCATCATTAGGCTTCTGTTCAATAGAAGACACATAGTCTCATTTGGCTATAACAAGAAGCAAGAAGGAATTCTGTCTCTCAAGATCTGTGAGCTTCACTCGCAGATAGGTAACTTCAAATGTTCTGCAACCAAAGGCATATTAATAAGAATGTCTCTTTACCTTTTACAGAATCCTCCGGATACACAATTAATAACTGTCGTCACTCTTGACGAACAGGGAATCTCTGGGGGAAAACATTGACATTTCAGTCATATCGAAGACTTTCCAATCCCCACGATGATATAGAGAAAATCACAATGGACATCATGTCCAACAGCCCAAAACACACTCTTCCTGACGGAAGTTCCCTCAGTTTGCGCTCAGAACTTGCGCATGCCCAGACAGCATAAATCTGAGCATCATTAAGACAGATCAACGACAGTGATTGAAAGAAAGGGAAGATAACCCTTAAACAACCTGTCATAGAAGTTAAAACCCAGTTCTCCAACTTTGACCAACAAAAGTATTAAATAGATTTACCTTTAATGACTCCGATAAAAACGACAGCAACACTGTTTTAAAAGTAGCTGTTATTATTCTGGGTCCAACAGCTTCCCATTCAATGAGTGCTTTCTGTGCTTCTTTAGATAACATAAGAGCTACCCCTTCACTGTAGTGTGAACTTTTGTGTTCATGTCCTGAGGTCAGCACCAATACACCTGTGATGAGTTTCTTCTTGTCTACCCCTTTCCACTTTGTTTCACGCAGTCCCAGAACCTCGATTTTATATTCCCTCATTTCTGCTGCTACTTGTGCCACTTTCCCTTATTTGTTTAATTTCTCAACATTCCAGATGCCAAATCTGGAAGTTCTCCTAGAAGATAGAAGGTTAGTCAGTAGCACAGACTCCTTTTGGCTTTCTCTGTGTTGCATCATACGCCTCCCTGCAAGAGGACCTTCCCCTGTCTTGGATGGCTGTGTTTTATTTTCCTTAATTGACGTGTCCATGTTTGTTGAAGTTTTTTGTGGTTTAAATTTTTTACAAGATGGAGTAACCAGCCCCATGCCTAACCCTCCTTAATCACTTTCTATGACATGCATGGCAAGGTATAGTGTTACTATACATTGCCCCCCTTTTGGGCATCATTAACACACGGGATGCATTCTGAAATGTTCAGGGTAAAAGAGGTTTTGGGTGACTCAGAAACACACAAAGTTGAGAGTTGAATACAAAAGTCAAAGATATGAGTCAGTCATGGAGACACCTTGAGTTGATAGTATACAACGTGAAGAGTTGGCATAAATTTGTTGAAGACCTAGGCTGTTTAGGGAGCTAGAAGTGATACTGATGATGTGTCATAAATGTCTGGATTGATCAAAATTTGTTTCAGGCTGATTTTGACATCAGCCGTACTAAAACTGAGAGACAATATACTGACTTCTTGGACATGCCAGAAAGTCAACAGCAGTTATGCTTATTTGGAAATGAGAAAGGTATATATAATAGCAATGTTATTATTTTAAATTTATATTTTGGCTACATAAGTTTACATGATTTAAATATCTGCACAGTATAACATTTAATACTAAACAGTGAATTCTTAGAGAATTAAATCTATTTACAAACTTTAATTAAACTTGCCTAATATATACATAATGGAGATAGAGGCTGTTACTGCAGAAACCAGGGTAGTTATTGTGTCACTCTCAGTCCGTGCTTTCAAAGGTTTAAAATGGATGTCTTGTTGCATGAATAGAAAACATTTATAGAGGCCTTGAATCTTCAGAAGCTGGTGTGAATCTACTGTACAAGTCATTCAGGTGTATGGCATGGCAATAAGAGTGCTGACAGACTAGCTTCACACACACTCATTGCAGGCACACTGGTTCTGCACAAGGGAAAGATACTGAGAACAGTTCATGATCATCTGTTAGAAAACAACACTGCAATAGATGAATCAACAAGGCTAAGATAGCTGGAATGTGGCACCAAACATACGAGTAGCAGGTATGACATATGAGAGGATGCATCCTACATGTATACAGTCAGGATAATACAGTACAGCAAGCATTTAAACACATCAACATTTGAGAGGAAGACTTAGCACCGATGGGTTTGCCTGGATTGTAATGATGTTTATCCTGAATAACAATCACATAATTATCAGGAAATTGGGCTTATGTGTTTGTTTACTACATTTTGCTAACAAATTTTAACTTAACATATAAGACATGCAATTCATTATTTATCTTTGCTCATGATTTTTATTATTACAGGGGTTTATTCTTGTCACCTGTGCAACACTCATTTCTTCCAACTTGATGTCCTGGATAAGCATATGACAACAGTACACAGAGATGGGCGCTGGGAGTTTGATAATAAATGCAGTGATCTTCAGAATATGTTAACACAGGACAGTCTAAATAACATGAATGAAGCAGTGAATATGATTGGAGATGCCACTTTTACGGATGTAGCAAGAGAAGATAGCATCAACCTGAGACTCACTTGTAATGAAGCATCATTGAACCTAATCAACAGTCAGGAAAGGACTGCTAAAACTTTTCACAACCTACACAGTAATACATCAGATTGTATAAATCAAGTCTGTAACATAAACTGTAGTAAACCATTTTCTGCCAGTGAGATAAACGTTCAGCTTTGTGTGAGTGACAGAGCTGTTGCTGCTTGCAGTGATTTAAGCACTCAGTCTCACAAGAATATAGAGAAAGACAAGTCCTACATTTGCGACATTAATGGCGCATCATTTTCTGTGAAACATAACCTACAGCAACATAAAAGAATACATACAGGAAAGAAGCCTTACAAAAGTAGTGTTTGTGGAGCAGCATTTACTCAGACAGGTAACCTACAAAGTTATAAAAGAATACATACCGGAAATAAACCTTACAAATGTGATGTCTGTGATGCAGCATTTACTCAGACAGGTAACCTACAAAGTCATAAAAGAATACATACCGGAAATAAACCTTACAAGTGTGATGTCTGTGATGCAGCATTTACTCTGAGCAGTAGTGTACAAAAACATAAAAGAATACATACAGGAGAGAAGCCTTACAAGTGTGATGTTTGTGGAGCTGCATTTATTGACAATGGTCATCTACAAAGTCATAAAAGAATACATACCGGAAATAAACCTTACAAGTGTGATGTTTGTGGAGCAGCATTTACTCAGACAGGTCACCTACAAAGTCACAAAAGAATACATACAGGAGAGAAGCCTTACAAGTGTGATGTTTGTGGAGCGGCATTTATTGGGAGTGGTAATCTACAAAAGCATAAAAGAATACATACAGGAGAGAAGCCTTACAAGTGTGATGTTTGTGGTGCAGCATTTACTCTGAGTAGTAATCTACAAAATCATAAAAGAATACATACAGGAGAGAAGCCTTACAAGTGTGATGTTTGTGGAGCAGCATTTACTCAGAGTGGTAATCTACAAAGTCATAAAAGAATACATACAGGAAATAAACCTTACAGGTGTGATGTCTGTGATGCAGCATTTACTCTGAGCAGTAGTCTACACAGTCATAAAAGAATACATACAGGAGAGAAGCCTTACAAGTGAGATGTTTGTGGAGCAGCATGTACTGAAATAGGTCACCTAGAAAGACATAAAAGAATACACACATGAAATAAGCTGTACACGTGTGATGTTTGTGGTGCGGCATTTACTCACAGCAGTAATGTAGAAAATCATTATAGAAGACATTCAGGAGAGAAGCCTTACAAGTGTGGTGTTTGTGGTGCATCATTTATGCACAGCAGTAATGTACATACTCATAAAAGAATACATTCAGGAGAAAAACCTTACAAGTGTGATGTTTGTGATGCAGCATTCACAAGGATAGTTCACCTACAAAGGCATAAAAGAATGCATATAGGAAATAAAATGTACAAGTGTGATGTTTGTAGTGCAGCATTTACTGAGAGTGGTAGTCTACAAAGACATAAAAGTATACATAGCTTAGTGTGAGTGATAGTGATGCTGCTGCTGCTTGCAGTGATTTAATCATTCAGCCTCACAAGATAATAGAGTAAGACAAATCCTACAAATGTGATATTTGTGGTGTATCATTTATTGAAAAAGATAATCTACAACAACATAAAAGAGTACATACAGGAGAGAATCCTTATTGGCATGATGTTTGTGATACAGAATGTCACAGAATTGCCTCCCCTGCTTTGCAGTAGTGGTTTGACAATGACCAAAACTCAAGAGTTTCTAATATGGGTCTTGAAAGGTGTCTACTTTTGCACAAGATTACTCTTGGCAGAGCTGTAGATAGAAGGATAATGATGCTTCTATCTCAAGGGAGTGTTCATAAGATATTTTCAGAAGTCAAGAACAATGCTACGTTGGGCAGGTGTTAAGGAAGATTTATCATGTATTTTACATGTTAACCACGATTAGTTTTATTATCAGTTAATCTCTGCGCTAACAATTCTGTTTGTGGCCAACATGATGTATTTTGCACCTATGTAATTACAATTGAACGCAATGTTAGTCTCACGTCACTTGGAGATGAGGACGTCGAGTTAGTGCTGCGCTAATTTATGCAGACATTTAGCCGAGGCCTTTCGTTACAAGATTTTGTCCTAGGAAGACGTTGAATTGTTGCTTCTAAGAAGTCAAAGATTATCTATTATTCTACATGGCTGTATGTTTTACGGAGGTCGCCACATATATTCAGAGGATGCCGAACTAAGTATTTGAGTTTGATGATGTTATTTACAGAGAAGTATTGCAGGAGCAATTTTTAATATATTAAGTCCATACTTGGTTTTCGATACTTCGGTGATAACCATGATGGCACCGCTAGTAAATATTCCAGATATGTGATGTTGTATGAAGGACTGTAGGAGCTTGCAAATTATCCATGTATTCCATGCTTTCAATGAACATGATATGTTTACGTTGATTAAATGATGTCGTCTTGTGGACTCAATTATAACCTGAAGTCTTTGGAAGTCAATTGTATGAAAGAAGAGATCCTTGCATCATTCCATGACATTTGCTCATAACATCTATCACTAAAATACTCAAAAACTGTCCACAAATATAAACCCATAATAATACTACAGAAATGAACTGCAACAGCAGGGCAATTGTTAACTTGTATCTGATTCGCTGCCTTTTATGAAAATTTATGCAATGATTAAATTCAGCTTGTTCAAGCCCCCACCCTGATTTACTCAGTGGAATTCTTATTATTATGGTATAGCTCTATCAATTATGTTTTAACAGATTGTAATTAATAATTATTTAACAAAACAAATTACTCTTCATCGTGTGATGGCAGGGCGTTTTATATAAGAAGTCACTTGGCAGCTTTTATTTGCACTTAACTGCCAATGAGGTTTCTGCTCCCACTGGTGTTTTTGTTCTTTGCTGATAGCTGACTGGATTTCTCACATCCCTGATCAATGTTGTGGGGTGCAGCATGTTTCCAGAAGTGTCAGGGAGAATCTAAAAATTTGGTCCAGCATCTCTATGACCCATCTGATGATCGCATCTAAAGTCCTTTTCAGGCCACTTGTACCCTCACTTGTTCCAGAGATAGTACCCTCAACTGGTACCACCAACTAGTTGGCACAAGAAGAGAAACAAATACCCTCCTGAGTATTGAGTTTCCTGACACATACATATGTGCCCCCCTCTTCTTCCAATTCCACCATCTCATCTACCTCAGAACATTTACCCTCGATGAAAATTAATTTTAATCCCAAGAAGTGAAAAAACATTCATTACATGTGCATTGATGCCATCAATGGTACCTATACCTTGTAGCGGTGTGGCAGCTTGTGAACCCTGATAACCCCCAGAGCTATGCCAGTTTTTACTCCTTTAGGTTCAAACAAACTGGACTGGTCTGCATGGGTAGGGGGTCAAACAAAGGCTGGTACCATGGTCCTCCAGGTTGGGGGTTTTAGCGCAGGGCCAAAACCCCTGTCTATGGAAAAAAAATCATTCCTGTTACAGAAATGGCAACAAATGGAAAAACTTTGATACAGGTCAGACATCCGGAGTCTCTGGGTCAGATACTGTCAGTGGTGAAAGCTGAAAGGAAACCATTGGCATGAAAACATGAAACTAGAATAGGATTTTGGAATGTCAGAACTATGAATGAGGCAGGAAAACTGCGGCAGATCACAGCAGAGATGAGGAACTACAAATTGCATATCGTGGGAATAAGTGAGGGGGGGGGAGATTCAGATGGATTGGGACAGGGAGAATAAAAACAGCTACAGGGTAAACAGTACTTTACTCTGGTAGAGAGGATGGTCAGCACAATGAAGGTGTAGCAATTATCCCGAAGAAAGGAATGGAAAGGTCCTTACTGGAATAAACACCCATCAACAACAACTGATAAGAACAAGACTGAGGGGGAGATCCACCAATACCACAATTATACAATGCTATGCACTTGTCATGAAATATTCTAATCCACATATATAAATTATTAGGTAAATATAAAGCCTAACAAATAAAATTAATAAAGAGAAGAGCAATGGGAAAATGACAGTGCTGTCACAAAGAATGTACTCGAAATCCCCCTTGTTTTCTGCTTCGTCTGCAAATTGTAACGCTTTCACGTTGATATAAAAGCTTACTGTATTATTACCCGCCTTCTTCAATGAAACGTGTGCTGCATTTCTAAGAAAAACATTGAGAGGTACTGCGTAATGACCTAAATTAATCCTAACATTAATTATATTACGTTACCAAAACGAACGAACAGATGGACAAAAGGATAGCGAGAGGGGAGGGCTGAAAATCAGGAACGCATGCAACACGCGACGCGCGATATACAAATGCTGGCATCACGCGTGTAAGTCTACAAGCACTAACTTTTTCAGACGGACAGTGATAAAATACACTACCCTTTCCCAGAGTTAGGTTTATAAATCATAACAGACTCTTATTAGAAAAGATAACAATAGATGGGTTTACGTTTGAACACATAACAGTACCCAGACAGCACATCTTCCAAACAGGAGGTAGAAGAAATTGCATATTTTGAACGCAGCCACGTAGCTCCTTTAAATTAGTATTTTTGGGTTCCTTAGGGCTTGCTGACAAATAATATGTAAAACGTTACGCAAATAGTCCAGGAATTAATAAATTATACCCAAAATAAAATATTGGGGGTGCCTGACAGCATAAAATCATTTCTGCTCATAAGATTTTTTTTTAACGTGTTTGAAAAAAATTTACGTTACAGAAATAGCCTACCATGTAAACTCCAATTGATTGGAGCGCAACAAATGAAAGCCTAACCACGATTGGTCGGGCTATAAATACTATCTTGGTTGTTAGGGGAAACGGGGAAAGGTAACATTTTTC